>VZTZ01032209.1:21898-49099 GCA_013400955.1 Drymodes brunneopygia | reverse complement strand
TAGTCAACCCAGGACACCTTTACATCAACTGTGCATTTTATCACTTTACAGAATGCACAGATATCTAGATTTGGGACAGTGTCAGATGTCTCAATTATGAGATATCTGGAGAGGGAGTTATGGGACGTCTGGATAGGGAGATATGAGCCAGCTACAAAACCTCTGCTATAAAGTGAGCTTTGACACCTTTCAGAACCTCTTCTGTAGTTTAAATTACAGAGAGCTTAACTCAATCAAGATCGCATCAGCGATGTTGTGAAAGGAAGTCTCTAATTCTTGACAACTTCACAAACAGGATTTTTCTGTTTTCTGAGAGCAAGGGAACTCGAGTATCTTAAAAATCCAGACCTACTTCACTAACATGTTGTTTCTTTTTTCTTTCTTGGTTGAATCTTGTTCTCCTCAGTGCACGGATCAGGTGGGCTGAGGCTGAATGGAAACGATGCCTAAAGGTACATGAGGGTTAAAGAGGCAGGAGAGAGCTGCAGGAAATGCTCACAGGAGCAGCAGCTTCATGTGTTGCTTTTGGGATATTAACTTTACAGAAGTGCTTGCAAAGGCCCACCAGCAAGATATTGTAGTTTTCCAGCTTCTGGTAAATTCATGTGAATGAGACCTGTCCATCATCCCAGTCCCAAATATCTGGGGAGATGCAGAGTTCTGAGAGCTACAGCACCAGGTTACTGCTCAGAAAGATTTTGACTTCTCACTTTCAGCTTCTCCAACAGATCATATGTTGCTCTCTAGAAGACCAAAAGCAGCTTGCAACAAAAATTTTTGAATATTGTTACAAATGATGAGCCTTCTGGGTTTTAAAAGCCACCTGGTTCAGCAGGCACACCCATCAGTTCAGTTCTACCAGGGGAGAGGAACATGGTCCCTCCCTTCTGCCATCTTTGTCAGAGGGAACAGTGAATGTGCTGTCAACGCCGAAGATGGGAACCTAGATTTTTTAGCCACACTGTTACAACCCAGTGTGGGCTCCTGTGTGTCGCCCTGATTTTTCTAGAGTGCTGTGTTTATAGTTGGCAGCAAAGGTTCTCATAGATTTTGTGTAAACAATCCATGTTTCTATAACCGGCCAAGGATTGTTTTGTACTTTGGGTGTTGTTTTTCATTCTTCTTTCTGGGGTGGAGAATGTGATGGACTGTGTTTCTCACCTATGGAATTGGAGGAGTGGTAATCTCTCTGTCCAATCCATAACTGTCTGTAAAAAGGTATAACTATACGAATAAAGAGAGGCTGGGGCTCTTTTGCTCTCTGCCTGGCCTTGGTGGCTGACCTCCTGGAGTTGCCCGATTGTTTCATGTCAACTGTGCAACACATGTGCTCCAGAAACAGCAAAATTTCCTTTTCTGTTCTAACATCTGCTGCTGAAATACCAACCCAAGCAAGCAAAGTGCACAGCCACACACATGCAGGCAACAAAGTTGGCTTAAATAACTTTGCCGACCTTCCTGGTGATGATGTGCTGAAATACAGCTGCTGCGGAAAACCTGCCAGATGCAATTCAGCAAGACAAAACACTTCCTGGCTTTTTTCACAGAAGCGGGGAGCACTCATCACCCTGCCAACCCAGACATACCCCTGCTCCTTGCAGCGTATACACATCCCAGCAGGTGTGATCCCATTATTTCTCTCAGCAGGGGTAAAAGCTTGGTGTCAGATCACCGACCGCTGGTGCACCTTCCTGCAAATCTTCTGCACATCACAGGCGCTGAAATGGAAGTCTGCTGGAGGATGTCAGGTGAGAGCAGGGCTCCGGCCCTGGGGTGGCATCAGTTTGGGTGCCCTGCGGGGCTGATCTGTGGGGGTTAATCCAGGCAGTGGATGAGGAAAGCCGGAACTCGAGTGTGATAAATTTCCCTGCAGAGGGCGGCCTGTCCTTGCTTAAGACGGCTCGCGGCTCCAAGAGCTGCACGACTCTGAAATCGAGCGGTTTTAGGCAGGAAATACAACTATTCCCACTTGCCAGTGGCCGGGAAAGAGCTACCTTGCGGAGTGCCAGCCCTAGCTTGAGGGCATCCTCTGAAAGGAGACCTTTGTCTGGCTGCAGTTCTGCACCCCAGATAATTCAGATGGAAATAGGCTCCTGCTGGCAGTCCCTGAACGCACTGCTCAGCTCCACTCCTCCTATGGCCTCCTCTCTCAGGATTTCTTCCTCCACACCCTCTTTTCTCTCTCCTCAGAGAGCAGATCCTGTCTCTTTTGTGGTTGTTGCTGAGCAGAGAGCTCGGCGGGTCCAGCAGGAACATCAGCCAGACTTGGTGCCAGGGCAGCCGGGACGTGTGGGCTCGGTCTCTGCCCTTCCCTGCACCAGCTGGGGCAGGAGGTGGGTTCCCTGCAGGCTGACACTCGTTTTAACTTCACTGCCCTGAGCTGGGTGACCTCTAAAGGTACCTTCCAGCCCAAACTACTCCATGATTCTAGAAAAGCTTCACAGTTGGAAAAGAAACCCAGAGCGCACCTCACTCTTTTCCTCAGTCAGCCTCAAAGCATTTTTCCCCACCCCCCCATTTTACAGGTGAGATTGAGGGTAGGCACACAGAGCTCAGCAGACTTCAGGGAGGAGCAGGCTGCAGAGTGAGTCCCAGAGCAGCTGTGCCTGGCTCCTAAACACGGATTTGGAGCACCAGGGCTGGCTGACAGAGGCTGAGTGTGAGCGCAGCGATGCTCATGTGAAGATCCCGCAGCACAGAGAGGCCATATCGCTCCTGGGGGAGCAGCTCAAAGTGGCAGACAAGAGGAGGGAAGAGCCTAGCATTTATTGACAGCTCCTGTGTTCCAGGGACATAATTTGGAGCGACTAAGTACCTGCTGTGGGAACAGAGCCCTCGCCCGGTGCAGGGATGACAAACAGGCCTGCCGATGTCTGGCTCTTAATGAGCCAATTTCAGTCGGTGTGAAATGTCAGCCGGTGCCTCTGGAGACACGGGAGTCACAGCCAGAGGAAGACACCAAGGCTCCTGCTGCTCAGCTCCCCTGCCAATGCCTCTCTGGTTAAATATTTCAGTGTGTTGCTCAGCAGCTCACAGGCTGACATTTTTGCCACTGTTGTTTATCCATCAGAGGCTGAGGGAGGTATGGCACAGGCTGTCTGAGAATTAAGGGGTGACACACAGACTGCCACCCAGTTCTCTGCAGGCACACCACTGTGTGCCAGCAACATTTCTGTCCCCAGACAGGCCTCTCTGGCTGCCAGGGGGGATGAAGGAGCTCCCCATGCTCCAGTGGCACTCAGAAGGTGCTGGGGTGCAGCTGTGGAGGCAGAGAGTGGAATGAGATGTACACAGCTCAGAAATGATAGGGGCCATGCACAGGCAGCATGAGCCCCTGGTGTGCTGCTAATTTTGGGCAAATAAGCTGATTTCTCTGCATCCTTTTGTAGGAAGGGAATGATGAGCTATCCGTGGGACTCAGAGCTGAGTTAGTGGCAGAAGCACTCCAGTGTGAGGCCTTGTTTTGCTGTAGTGACAGACTTCTCAGCCTGCCATGAATAAACATCACATACCATCTTCTCTAGAAAGAGAGGCTTTTCTCCTTCTTTCCTTCTCTTCACAGCTGACACTTGCATCGGATTACACAAGGAAAATCTGGAGGTCCCTCCTATTCGTATTGAACTGTTTCCAGGAGGGTTCTCTCTGGTTTATGGACCTGCCTGAGGACTGGCCACAGTGCACAGACAGCAGCAGTACGCATGTCCCTCTTGCCTTGCTCTGCCCTTCTCACACTCAACTTGCCCAAGGATTGGCTCTGGAACCTGAGGAGACATTCCCAAGTGAGGCTCTCCTCTCCCCCTGCAGGCACTGCTTTGGGACTGAGGAGCGTTCCTTGGTGGGGTGCGAATGGTGCACATCCACAAACATCCACTACATCCAACCTCCATAAAAATGTGGGCTACTTGCTCAGGGATGGAGTAACTCGGGTACCCACCACCTTCAGCAAGCTGGAAAAGCAGATGGCTTGTGTGAGGACAGCTTGGATGCTCTGTGCATTTCATTTGTGGTCTGCTGACCTCCTGGGGGTTTTATCCCCACAACAGTACAAAGGAGTTCTCCTAATGTAGGAATTCTTATTGCCTCCAGTGAAGGAGGGTGAGATGTGGCTGAGCTTTGTGATGAGAAGGAAAGATGGAACTGTGAGGTTGGAAACAAACCTTCCCATTCTGGAGTCCTGATCCAGGGGCTTGCCAGGTGTTCAGCACAGGAAACGTGTGGTTATGTTCACAGGCACACACAGGTAAGACCTGGCTGAGTCCAGGTCATGCACGTGGCAGGTCTCCTTTCACCTCTCCCCTCCTGAACTGTGGAGAGTTTCAGGAAAGGACTTACCTGGATGACTGGAGGCTTCCCGTTCATCCCCAACTGCTCCTGGGCACAGGGATTTGCAGAACACAGGAAAATGCTTTGGGCTGAAAGTATTTTCTTCCCTTACTGCGTGTTGCTGCTTTCTGGGGAAATGTCCTCACTTCTGGATCCTCATGTGGGGAGCCACTGGGAGATGCAGCACTGAACTGGTGTGGTGGGAGACTCCTCACTGAACATCCCTGCTGGCACTGCAGCTGGTAACAGTGGCCAGCAGGGGTTAGGGGCAGACAGCACAAATGTGTTAAAATATTATATTTTATATTTATTTCTTCCTTAAATGGCCATCCTGTCACCTGTTTCACCCCATCCGTATGACACTAACCCACTTTACTGCTCTGACAGCAGTGGGCTGAGCACAGGGAACCACGAGGGCACTGCCTGCTCCATCTCCCAGCGCTGCTCACAGCCAGATGGCTGCTCCTCCTGGGGCTGAGGCTCCCCTTACCACGGGACCTGCCCACTTTCAGGCTGTTCCACTGACCCGCACTCCCCTCCTGAAGTGCCAGATGGGCTAATAGAAATGTCCCAGGATTTTGAGATCTCTGGTAGACACAAACACTTCATGCAACATTGACATACACAGGAATTAACTCCATTTTTCAGAATAGTGCTGTCAAAGATGTCCTTGGGTCTATTCTCTCCAAAGCTGCATAAAAATTCATATAAATTTCCCAAACCACCTAATTTTCACTGCAACATTAATCAAAGCAACCATTCTGAGATCCTTTTGTTACACTTTATTCTACCAAAACCCAAGACCAGAGTAAGAGCCTCTGTGAAAAGGTTGCATTTTTTAAGATAGAATATAAATTTTTTTAATAAATAAAAGCCTACTCTGAATTTAGCAATATGATTGTTATAAAGCAGCTTCACCAGTGCCCAGATGGCAATTTAAAATACCGTGGGGAGCATGGCTTCAGAAAGTGAAGCTGCACTTTGAGAGGACTCCATTCACCCGAATATTGTACTGCTTCAAAACCAAACTCTGCCTTTCAAAATGTCAAAGGCAACAATTCACAAGCAAACACCATATGGTGTATTTGTTCTCTTCAATTCCTCTCAGAACCAGTTGAAAAAAAAAAACATTTCAGAGCTGAAATGTCTGCATGCTACACTATAACAGTGTTCTCACTGCAAGCTCTCAAAAACTGGAGATGATGGCATGAAATTGCACAAAAGGACAGAATTGATAATTTGCAGTTCAGTCTCCAAAAGGTCCACTTATAAAATTGACACTATGTTGTGGTTTTACTCTGGGATCTGGGTGGGATTTCCACAGGAAAAAATTTCCCAGGATGTCCCCAAAGCCCCTTTCGAATGGCAGCTGAAGTCGGTATTTTTGTTACTGTAATGGTAAAGCGCTGAAGATCTGGTGAGCGCCGTTCTGTGATGGTGTAACAGCTGCTGAGTCCCAGCACGATTAAAAATAAACTGCAGCAAAAATAGTCACGTATTAGTGACTGAGCAAGAACAATCACTAGGGCAGCAACAGAACCGGTAGAGGCATCTTTGTGACATTTAAAGGAGTTTTAAACTCATCTCCCTGATGGATCCCCAGGCTCCAACTCATGGCCAGTGGGTGGCTGTAGTGGAAGGACAGATCCTTGCAAGGAGCCACCAGGAGCAGCTCCACAGTTTCAGGGAGGGATTTTTCTCTCCCTCTGTTGTTCTTTAATAAAACCCAGAACAGCTGGGGCCCATGTCCCTAAATCCAGGGTGTGCACCCATCCCAGGACCATGTGGCCTCGGGGCCCACCACACAGCATCATCAGCAACAGCAGTGCTCCCGTGCCTCTGTCAATAAATGTCTTCTGCAAATTGACTGGAATACCCCATGGGTGATCTTGCACTGAAATGGTTCTTCAAACTGCATGAAATGCAGATCGTGACAATGTCTAAATTCCTGCTCTAAAACCCCGAGTGCTCAGATAGCCTGAACCTACCACATCAAAGCTGAGTGGAAAGCAGCCCAACACCAAGTAACCACAGTGCAAATATTCATGTGATGCAGGTCTTCCTGTTTGTTCTTAAAGGTCTTTTCCAACCTGAATAAATTCTGTGATTTGCAAAAGAAACCTAGACACCAGTACTGGAACAAACATCTCATAATAAAAATAATAATAATTTGAAAAATAATTACACACTGCCACGCAAGGAAGGCTCAGGCCTTATATTTTATTTCTGTAAATGAGAGATAGATCTGGCTTGTGATCAGCTAAGCACACTCAGGTAACAAATTAAAGCCATCCCTCTTATCCCCTTTTCCCAGCATGTGACGCTGGGGTTTTAGAACAACATTAAATAAGAGCTCACGAAGCGCGATGGAAAATTCGGAGCTGCGGCAACACGCTCCGTTTGCTTGTTATGGAGTCAGTATCACACTTTACCTGCGGGCCCTCAAGACAATACTCAAAAGCAAAACTGTTTCTTTCATGGCCATAATAAATAGTCCTGCAGGCATTTGGAGAAGCAGCAGCAGCCCATGGGAAATGGCTTCTGGTTTCAGGGGATGCAGCCACTGAAACCTGGCAAGCAGAGTGCTGGCACGGTTTGACCAGGCCAAGCGCCCCTGTGCAACCCCACAGCAGCAAAGGGCTGTTCTGTCAGTCAGAAGCGTTTCCAAAGTCCACTCTCACCGTGCTGATCCCACCCTTTGGGTCTGAACTCTGCTGGCTCCCTGGTGCCTGACCATGAGCTGACGCCTCCTTCAGAGGAAGGGCATTATCTGCTCCCCGTGGGTGGCACGAGAGGCCATGGGACACAGCCATGGCTCCTGTCACCTCCTTCTCCCCTGGCACACCCTCCCTGAGCCCACAGTCCCATTCCAAGCCTGTGCTGGCTGCTGGGTGCCCAGCAGGGCTGAGCGGGACCATGGGCAGCCAGGGCTGGCTGGATCTGCTCCAGTGCAGGGCCGGCAGCTTCCCAGCATCACAATGTCCCTCGCCAGCAGTGAAAGTGCTGAGCTTCAGTTGAGGTATATCAATCGTCTGCAACACACCAGAGACCAAACCTCTGTTTCTGTCCCACTTCCCCTTTCTAAGCCGCTCTGGGGGACATCAAATGCTCAAAGCAAAGGCCGGAGACAAATGGCTTTGTCTTTCTGCAGCCTTCTCTGTCAGTTTGGCCTTCCAAATGCCTTTTCCACCCCTGCACCTGGACTTGCACCCCATCCCACCCACGCAGCCGACTGCCTTCACACCAGCGCTGCTACTCGGCTGGAGCAGTGGCATTTCCATCACCCGGATGTCAGATCTTCACAGTAAGAACACGTTTCTGGGCTTGGTGAGGCCTATGACAGCTAAACCTGCACCTGGTCCCAGCTAGAACAGAAACCAGGGTTAACACAGTAAACGCTGCTGTTAGTTATCTGAGCCTCACAGGAGTTTTCCTCACATATCAGAGCATTTAGCAGATTGCTTGTTAAAAGGGTGGAAATAATTCATACTGGAGTAGTTAAATATGGGCTTTGGGTACTAAATACAGCAGTTTCTCTTTTACAAACGTAAGCAGCGCCACAGTGCCGGACAGCACAGCAGCAGGATGGCGAGGAAAGCAGAGACTGTCTTGTATGGCACTATTTACAGATCTCCTGTTTAAAAAGCTGCCAAGTTGGATTAAATACAAGTATAGAACATTTCTTCCATATACAAACTCTGATTAGTTGATTAATTATTAAGGTGCTCAGAAGTGTGGATGAAAACAGAAGTTACAGTAGATCAGCTGTGTCTTCACTTATTTACACACAGTTGCCTGCTGGCACCAGCATCTCCCACAGAAGCTGGGAGCAAAGTGGCCGGTTACAAATCTAATGCCACAGGAACTGCTGTTTTCTTCATGAGATCTTTGTCAGAAGGAAAACCAGTAGTACTTTAATTCCTTTTCCAGTGGCAGAGCTGGATGGGTGCCCTTGCTGAGTCTGCGTGGCTGGATCACACCGTGGGGCACCCGGTTCCCAGCTCCCAGCTCCCATCCAGCCCTCACTGCTGGACTTTGCTGGTCTGATGGGCAGCTGTCCGAGGCAGGACTCGCAGCACCAGGTTGTTACAGCGAAATGCATCACGTGGGCCTTCCTAAGTGCTCGGAAAGCTCAGATCCCCGTGCATCCCCTGCTGCAGACCGTGCAACAAAAGGGAAAATTTTGGTGTGAGAAACCACAAACCAGCAAAATGCACTTAGCAAAAAATTTTGTCTTCCCATCAGGAAAAATAAAACAAATCCCCAACGGCCCATATTTTGTAGGTCAAATTTCTTCCCCACTAACATTCTCAGAGAGTTATTTTTTTTTGTCTGATGGCCAAACTCTACCTGTAGTTCCATTCTCTGCTGACTGATGGTTGGCATCACTTTATTCCATACCTGTACTCACACAGGTGCCTCAGAGGAGCTCAAAGTTCAGCGTTTTGGGCGCCTGTAAAACCAGGAGAGTATCTGACCATACTGAAAATGTTAATTTTGTCCTTGTCATTTCAAGTTGCTATAGGAAAAAAATGGAAGTTGATTTGACTACTGTTTGTAAACCTACCATGTACTGTCATTTCTCCCCTCGTACACTTAAGTTTCAAACAGGTCCCAGAGATCACAAGGCAAGATTGTTAAGGCAGTGTAAGAAACTCACTATTTCACTCACACCTCTCGATCCCCTCAGAAGCACTTCTAAGGCATCAAAAGGGGTGTGTGGTTTGTGCTTGCCTTTTCCCAGAAAGGCATTTGGTACAGTGTGAGAAAGGGATGCTCAGTGACAGTCGGGAGCCACTCAGCCCCGGGAAGCGGCCGCACCACCCGAGAGGAAGAGGGAAGTGCAGCGGGGCTCCCCTCACCACCGCTCCTTCTGGAACACCTCTGCCTGCACCATGTCCCCAGGGTGCTCGGAGATGCAGGCCCCATTGATCTCATTGAGCTTGTTGTCTGGAAGGTCCTCGGGCTTTGTGCAGAGCTTCAGTGCCCTGGAGATGAAGACGTCCAGGTCAAACTCGGGGTCAGTCTCGCTGTGCACCTCCGCGGGCTCCTTGTGGAGGCGGTGGGGAGAGGAGGGCAGGCTCCGCTCCTGCATCTCCGGGAGAGAGCTGGGGCACTCCAGCCCCACCTGCGTGCTCTTCACCCACTGGGCAATCTCCAGAAAGAGGTTGGATGGTTCCTCCTCCAGCGACAGCTCTGCTGCGGGTGCTATGGTCGCTCTTTTCCAGTGGGATAAATCCAAGATCAGCTTGGGCTCCGAGTAGTGGTGGGGCTTACTGTCCCTCCACAGCAATTTGTCCAAGTAGGAGGGTGACCCCACTTTGTAATCACATGATTTCCCACAGTCGGCGTCGAACACTCGGTCCATGGAGGAGTGGGACAACTCCAGGAACCTCTCTGAGCTGCTCTGGGAGTATTTCCTTGGGTCCACCTGCGCTTCCTCGGTGGTGCACTCGGAGCCTGCGCGGGGATCCCGCTGCACCTCGTCCATGTCGTGGTGCTTGTCGTGCCTCCAGTCCAGGTCTGAGGAGAGGCTGATGTGGTACCTGCCAAAGACACGCTGCTGTTAGACACGGGCACCACACCTTGCTGGGAGCAGCAATGCCCAAACCAACATGCGCTGCTGCTGCTGGCTTTGCCTTCTGCTTGCTGGTTTAATGTCTTACTGATGGCAGAGAAACTTCCTTGTGTGTTAAAGGTCAGGGAGGTGAGTAATTTATCAAGAGCCTGAGATGCAGGAATAAAAGCCCAACAACCACACCAGCTGGCCCCTTCCTTTAGATGCTCATCACCTCCCCTCCACTTGGGATTAAAACATGACTAACACCATTAATAACCAATCTGCCCCTCATCCCACAGACAGCTACCACAGCGTGAGTTCTCCCTGTTTGGTGACGTAACAGTAAAAGAGATGAACTTAAAACCCCACTGGGACTGGGCATTACCAGTTTATTCCGATGTCAAGGACCAAGAGCATTCCTGAAGGGCCACCTCGCTAAGTGATAACTTCTCAAGGAAGCTGAACTCTCTGACTTGCAATAACCTGACAATACCTGTCCCTAGCCACAGGTCTTTTCCAAGTGACACCTGCTTTACTGGTTCCTAATGGAGCTGCCTTTAAAAGACAACTTATCCCAGGTACTGAGGGTCTGTCACAGCAATGAATTGCTCTTCAGGTGTCCCACAACACACAGCCAAAATCAACTCTTGGCCCCAAAACACTTGGCTTGTGCTGTGAAATCTCCATCCTTACAGGAGATGTCCCCAGCTGGGTGGCAGGACAGCCTCAGCCTCAGCTTCTTGCGTCACACCAAGAAAGCCAGAGGAGGAAAAGGTGACAAGGTGACCTCCAGCAACTGATTTGCTGCTCTGGGGGCTGTAACTGGCAGGGATGCTGGAACTGGGGATACACTGAAGATGGATTTCTTGATTGAGCTGGTTGTGCCCCCCAGCCTCCACCCTGACACTTGTTCACTCATGCAAAGGGACTAATGAGAGTGAAGGCAAGGGGTTTCTTTAGGTAATTTCTTCTATGCCTCTGAAATCTACAGGATCAAGAAGGCAAGGAGATTTAATTGCTATGCAGAGAGGAACAGTACTGCAGAAATCCTCAGCCAGGTCATCCCCTGCAGCTGGAAGGAGGTCTACAGGAAACTGAACCTCATCCATTCTTAGCTGCTTCTTTTCTCTGGCCTGCTCCAGTTCTGGGACTGGCCCAGTAGCTGGGGTAATCACCCAGGATCATCAAGGCTTTGAGCTGTTCTAAACTTCCAGTACGGCTTTCAGCAACCCATTTAAACATCAGCCCGATTCAGGATTTTTTACAAGGCCCCCGGATCTGTGGCCTCTGGGGCTTACATGCCTTGGAAAGTGATGAATACAGCACTCCAAATCAGGCCCTGTCACCAAAAGGTACAAGAATGACAATGTTTTGTAACCTGTGTTATAGAGACAGAGGGCAGAGGAAAGGGCTGCAGAGCCACTTAAACCCAGATGAAGACAACACAATCTGTGAATAAAACCAAGAGCAGAAAGGTACTCAGCAACCAGGACATGCAGGCCCAACTTCTGGTCCCTGTGGAATCCATGATGAGCCTCTGGTGGCTTCAGGGAGGTGCCAGCTTGGGCTGGAATTACAATATGTCATAAAAGAAGGAAAAGCAGGCATCTTTCAAGGGTCTGGAACATGTGTGGTGGGATCCAGCCAAAACCACGTCAGAGACTGACCCGCCCAGCTCTGCTCAAAGCACTGCAGGCAGAATGTGCTCTCCAGCCCCGGGCTGTACCTGTCCCAGTTGGACATCTGGCTCTGGTTGGCTTCCATCAGCAGGATGTCATCGATCTCGTCCTCGATCCGGAACGGGTGCTGTGACACCGGCTCGTCCTCGGGGCATGAGTACGGGCTCATGTAGGGGTGCTGCAGGCCCATCTCGGCCGTCAGTCGATCCATGGGGTTAAATGTCAGGATTTTCTCCAGGAAATCAATAGCTGCCAAGCACACACAAACAAGCTCACTGATTCCTCAAAAGCACCAGCAGCTTCCTTGCCACGACGAGCCTCATGGAGCCCCGACAACAAATTCCCTTGGAGTAAGGGATGAGCTAAAGGCCACGGCCCAGGTGGGCCTAAACCAGGCAGTTCTGTCCTTGCTGCAACCCCTGATCCCTCACAGGAGCTGTGAGCTTGCAGAAGAGCAATTCTGCAGCCCTCAGGTGTCACCTCCTCCAGGACAGTGGGGGAAGTGACTGTGAGAGCATTGTCACATGTGTCACAGCCAGTGCCACGGCCCCCAGCAGAACGCTGTGATCTCACCCCAGAAAGGCCTTTGGATGGGGCTGGGATTTGATTCCATGCTCTCAGGTCCATTCGACTGCATTTCAGACAACTGATTTCACATCTTAGGTGCCACTGGAGTGGATTACAGTTACTGCAATTTTTAAAAGCCTTCAGCATGACCAATGCTATAAAATTATTGTACCCATTAATATTTGAAGAATTCTGAGTGGCTAAAATTATTTTAGAAAGACTGTGGTGCATGAACCCTTTCTATGATGACAGGAAATTTGTGTGCAATTAAATCTAAACGTAGAGGGTTTGCTATGATTGCTTTGATGATTCCTTTTACTGAGGGTTATGTGAAAGGGTAAAATCCTATCACTGAAGTTGTTGCTTATCCAGCTGATCCTTTCATGGGAAAGTCCCTTTGAGTTCAGGCAGTAAAAACAGGAATATGCCCTTCAGAAACAGCCCCATTGAAGGTGTAATTGTGTGAATGGGACAGTTTCTGCAGGGGCAGAACCCCTCAGCAGAAAGGACAGCCACACGGTGCTCAAACATTAACCAATTTCCGACTGTCTCCCGTGAGATTACCTCATCGCCTGGGCTAATTAAGTGGGAAGCAATCAATAGCTCCATAAGGTCACTGACTGTGGGCACGGAGCGTGGCTGAACAGCACATTACAGGTTATGTATTGCAATACATCACAGGTCAGAGAGGCAGGAAAGTGACAATGACTTATGTGAGGAGCACAGGTGACCTTTCTCCCGCAGTCATGGCAGGGAATAAATCTGCTCCTGCCTGCTGGAGGCTGACGTGGGCCCTGGGTACCCTGGGCTGGTGGAGTTCATGTTGCCAAGGCCAGGCATGGGAAGAGTTACACCAGCAAAGATAAGCTGAGCCTGGTCACAACATCTTCCCCAAAGCAGGTGGCCATGTCCAGTTTAACCCCCAGAAGGAGCTCAGGAGAGCACCTGATCAGTGTTCCTGCTGGTGACAACCATCTCACGGAGCTGGGGTGTGTGTGAAGGAAAAGCCTGTGCCTTGCTGTACTACACAACTGTGTTCATGCCAGAAGCACAAAAAGGGAACAAATGGGGCTTGAAAAGAGCCTTTGGGCCAAACCCTTGCGCACAGCTCAGGGAGAGGTGTGGGAAGCCAGGGATTTACCTCCAAAGGGCCTTGGAAGAGTATTGCACCCTGAGCAAGATACAGCATGGTGAGTGCTATCCTGCAGCAGGGCCCAGGGACAGGCCATCTGTGAGGGGACAGCAGTGGGGACACGTGAGCTACAACTGGCACCACCTGCTGACCACCCCCAGGGATCTGCACCCCCCTCTCCAGCGCTCAGGCGCTTGGCCTTGGAGTGTCACAGCTGCTGTGACATTCCAAGGAAACAGCTCTGAACCCAGGGCAGCTGGGATAAGCCCCAGGAGGACACTGCCACGCCATCAGCCACCACAATACCTTCACTGTCCACTTCGGGCAGCAGCTTGCGCAGCGGCTTCCGCACCTCCCACGTGCTGTTGATGAACATGGGCATCACCTTCAGCAGCTCCTCTTTGTCCTCCTGGTGGATGACAGGGATGGTCTCCAGAATCAGCTGCATCTGCTCCAGCTCGTGGCCCCCTGAGTGGGAAGGAGACAGGTGGTGAGATGGGACACAGAAGTCAGGTTGGGGCAGGTGTGGGATGTTATCAGCCCCAGGGGTCCCCAAGCTCCATCTCTAAAGGAATGTAGGTGTCCAACCTCAATGGGAAAGGCGTTTTCTGATGGGCTCCCTGTGGGCACCAAGCCATGGCTCTGCTGGTGACGATCCCCACAACCACTGTGTGCCATTACAAGTTTTTAATCCTTTTCTTTCAGGACATGTTTACCCAGGCATCCCTAACCCCCCGCTCAGGACTGGCTGTCTGTCAGGAAGAGGAGAGGAGCAGCAGAGCCGAGCAGAACGCCTCATTAATGAGCACTAATCTCATTCTTCAGCGCTGTCTTGGATGTGACCAGGAGCTCCATGGCTGATTTCCAGCCTCCTGCGTGTGCAGAGAGGAGCCTGGCAGGAACACGGAGCTGTGCCATTGATTTTTTGTCTGTCAGGAGGGCTGGTTAGAAATGCTCCGTCCTTAGGGGCAGGAGCAGCCAGTGAGGCAGGGAGCGGCCTGGGGCAGCCAAAACAATGGGGATTTTCAGGCGACCAAGTCCCTGCTCTCCTATCCATGGATTTCAGGCTGCCTCAAAGGCGAGCAGTGCCCATCTGATCCACAACAAGAAGAGCCAACCTCATTTATGGCACAGCAATAAATCAGCCAGCAGGGAGGGTGAGGAGGCCAGATCACAGGAGATGGGGGAGACCGCTTGCCCTGAGACAACATTGTTCCTGTGGAGGTCCCTGGGCTCTCCTCCACAGCCCAGAGCTCCCTGTGGGTCAGCAGGAGTTTTCCAGACTCACATCCATGGAGCTGATCCCCAACACAACCCCCTTGGACAAGGGTAGGGACAACCATTGATGTTGGGAAGCTGTCCCCTCCTATCCTGGCCTTGCCACTCCAACTAAGAAGGAAAAAGAACCAACAAAGTTGGGTTCCATGGCCACTTTCACCCCACGTGGCAGAGCCCAGTGAGATGGCACTGAACTCAGATAGCCCAAAGCAATGCTGACGTGGGCCCAGCTGGTCACCACCACCGCACGCGTCCACTCAGATCAACGCCCTGGGAGAGGATAAAGCAACAGGAAAAGCAAAAAACACAAAGGGAGGCATGCCCTTCCCATATCAATCCTGGGCAAATTAATTCGCTTTACTGCAGAAAAACTAATTTTGGGTCATTTAGAGATTCACGGCATGACTCCAGGGGAAACTAAAGATATCTATCAGGAAATGAACATGTTGTTAGGCTAATTCCCAAACTGTGTGATCAAAATTACAGTGTGATAAAAGTCACAAAGGCTTTGTGGCTTTTCCCTTAGTGCAGCCCCAGCCACCACTCATTGAAAACACCTGGCAGCCAAAAGACACTGTGTTTAGTCACACAAAGAAGCTGCTAATGCAATGCTGGAAGCCTTGAATTATGGCTCTCAAGAAACCCCATCCTCTTCCATTATCCTCTATTTCTGGAATTCCCAGGAACCTTTTTCTGAAGGCATTAACTCCTGAAAAGGAAAACACGAACTACAGACAGAATAAACGCAGCACTCTGTCAGTACTCAGGGAGAGAACGAGGAGCTCTGCACCATTTCTTGGGAAAGAGAACCTCCTCTAGGCTCGCAGCCAAGTTCCAGGGAAGCACCCAAGCCCTGGGAGTAAGCCCTGATCCCACAGGAAAAGCCCCTGTGCCATCTCCTAGCTCCTGGTCACAGGCACAGCCACAAAGATGAACCCCATGGAGATCTGCCAGGACAGATCTTTCCTCCTTTTTGCTCCTTTTCCCCCATTTCGTCCTGCTTCTACTGACACTGCTTTTGGCGGGAAGACACTGGAGGGAGCTGTAACTGCTCAGCTACACACACTGCTCTGTTTTCTGTGCTGCTGCTGGGGAGCTCTCCAGAGCCCTGCAAACCAGATCCCAGCTGCTGAGGATGTGCTGCACTCCTGTGAGCTTTGGGACAGACAGGTGTGCTGTGGCCTCCCAGGGCTCTGCCAAACCCAAAGCTGCTCCTACCCTGCAGGGAAGGGCCCTCTGGCAGGGGTTGGGGTCCATTTCTGCTGGATGTCCCATAACTGATGTGAGAGAATGGGAGCAGGGAGTGACATCTACTCCTAATAACCAATCACCCTAATTTACCTGCATTGCTTAAGCACCCCAGATACACTACCGAGTTAATTATATTGATTTATGCTAAGCACTCCATTTCAACTACGCTGCTGATGCATGCTTAAGAAACCATTTACCCAGGGCAAGGCACTGGATTCAGTTCTGTAGCTTTCTCTGAACCACAGTGATGCTGTTTCCCACGGGGCACTGGCTGGTGCCCCAGGGCTCTGTGGAACTCATCCTGCAGGGAGGGAGGCTGCAGCTGGCTGGGGCAAACTCCTTCTCCCAGCAAAGAGGAGAAGAGCAGCAGCCGAGATGAATCCACATTGCTGTGCAAGTGTTGAGTTTTAGCTGCTCTGAGGGACTGGGCTTTATTCTCTTCCTCTCAGGACAGCAGCAGATGAAAGACACGACAGGCACTCCGCCTGCTGCCAGGCTCCTACCCTGGCCCTTCTTTCCTTGCTGGCACAGGAGGAGGCCAGGAAAATGGGGTAGGGGGCCAGAACATCCCATGGTGATGATGTGTTTTCAAAGCCACCAACATGGAGTTGATATTTTGGGTTTGGTTTTGATCCCCAGCCTTTAACCAAGCATCCTGCCAGCACCTGGGAATTATTAAGTGATTTCACTGGACTGGAAGGCAGAGGAGAAGGGATGCTCACAGAATATGTCTGTGGTGTGCCAAATCCCCCCTACTGATCCCCACCTGCTGTAGGCTCAGGAACCAGCCTGGGAGGTTCCTATGTGGCTGTTTTGGGGCATCTCACCCAGGCAGGGGACAGATGAATCCCATCCTGGGGCTACTTTTACCTCTGCCTTACCATGAAACAAGCTTAAAGCACCACCCTGGATACCTCAGTGGTGCCAGCCAACGTTACTTAGACCCTGGGACCCACAAAGAGCAAATAAAAAACCCCAAGCTGGGGCTGAGAGAGGGATCGAGCACAGTTTGAAAAACCAGGAAAGACTGGGTGCTGTGCTGTGCTGTGCTGGCCAGTGGAAGACCTCGACAGGCAACTCTTGTTTTGCTGTTTGACATGAGGAATAAGGAGAACAGGGATTGCAGCATCTCCCAGCAAGATCAGAAAATGCCCTGCATGTGCAAGGACAAGTGACACTTGGAGATGTCCCTGCTCCTAGAACATATCCCAAGGAAACTCCAGGAGCAGACAGGTTAAATGCATAATTTTCAAAGCTGAAATCCCCAGACTGGAAAGTTTTGGTGAAACTGAGGCAAAAAGGAGGGAAAGGGAGGCAATTTTAATGATCTCTTCAGAGTGGTACTGACTCCTTATTTTCAAGCCTTCACAAAAGAAGCTGCAAGGAGGAACAGGGAGGGAGCAGCAGAGCAGCTGCAGCCAAGCCTGTGGAGCTCTGTGGTGCGCTGAAATATCTGTGAGGGAAACGTCTTCCTCCATTATTAACGGGTCTGATTATTTATTTACACAACTCTGCCAACAGCTGCTCGCAAAACGCGTTAAACCTCGTCAGTCAGAGCTCTGACAGGCCATGGAGACACAGCCCAGGAGGAGCCCTGCTGCACACCTTGGGTGGGGATGGGGAACAGCTCCTTCAACAGGCAGAAGGCAGGGGATTTGTCCCTGAAAGGATGGTGCCATGTTCCAGCTTGGGAAGCACGGCTTTGCCCCTGACACAGCATTTCTGGGACTCTATTAAATAAATATTTTCTTCTCAAGAACATCAGAGCTGAGCGTCAAGTGTTGCATTGATAACTCCTTGCTGTGCTTTTGTTATCTTCTTTTTCCTGCACTTCACCTTTACAGCTGCAATTCGTTCTTGCAGGTAAATCCTCAAATTGGGTGGTGGCATTCAAATTCCCTCAAAGAGAAGAAACAGCTTACAGACACCAATCACAAATCAAATACATGGTATAGAGTACTAACCTCCTGGAACAGGGCACCATTATCTCCTGTCCTTATACAGGGGAATTCCCTCTGTCAGGCTAGAAAGTCTCGGAACTGGGTATGAAGGAAGGAGGGAGGAGAGCAAAGAATGAGCAGGAGACAGAAACCTACCAGCAAAGAGCATCCTCCCGGTCAGCATCTCGGCCAGGATGCAGCCAGCTGCCCACATGTCAATGGCTTTGGTGTAGTTGTTGGGCGACAGCAGGAGCCGGGGGGAGCGGTACCACTTTGTCACCAGGCCCTCGGAGAGGTAACCCTGCAAGAGCAGATAGAGAGGCTCAGGAAGGGGAGCGTGCAGCTCCTCCGCCTGGCCCTGGTAACTCCTCACTGCAGGAAATGCTGACCCCACACCAGTGCTGCTCCCGTGGCAGGCTGGGCTGCCTCCCCTGCTGGAAGCAGGGACCTGATGCACACAGTGGAGACAGAGGGACCTCAGTGCTCCACCTGGCAAGGCACTTGCTGTTTGTCACCATGGCACTGCAGCACCTCCTGCACAGGACAGATGGCTTCAGCAGCACAGACCTGCACATCTCACCTGCCTGAGTCATGCCAGGTCACCTTTGTGGCACTTGGATGTATTGTACATCCCAATCCCCTCTTCATCTGAAACACTGACATTAAAACAAAAGGGTTAGAGAGGATCACCAGGGTGGTGTGGAAGGAAAGCCCCCTCGATCACCAGCTGTCTGTATGGGGAACAGAACTGCCAAGGGTTCTCAGTCAACACTCCTGACAACAAGATGCCATGGGATAAGTGGGAAAGCCCTCCTGGGGAATACCTAGCTGATGCAGAGATGGGAAACCCTCTTCTTCTTGCATTGAGCCTTGCCTAATAAATCACGTCCCTCCCTTGTCATGGGCTGCTGGGGCTTGGCATGGCGAGGGGCAGCTCCTCCATCCCACTGCTCACAGTGATGGTCATGGGGAACCTCCTCACCCTCAGTCCCACTCATTTGGGATGCTTGACCTGCTTCTAGAGAAGCTCTCAGCAGCATCCATGGGACAGAGGCCATCGCCTCTCTGAAGCACAGCCCTCCTACTCCTGAGCTCACCTGGGATTTATCACCAGTGCCAAGCCCTCAGCAGCTGTGGCTGGAGCCAGAGAATGTGTCCCAGGCTGCAAATAACCCTGGCACCCACAGGGACCCCTCACTGCCATGCTGGGGCTGGGCATGGATGGTTGCCTCATCGGGATAACACTGCAACATTCACAGGCGGCCTTTTCTGTATTAAATACAACACATTAATAAAAGATGTGGATTGAAATGCAGCAGGAGCAGCAAAATAAAATTAAGTTATAAAGACAGATTGCATTTAAATGCCACGAAGCATTTGGAGAATGTCAAAATGCAATGACAGCATGAACACAGTTCACATAAAAGCTTAGTCAAAAACTCCATCCCTACTGATTTAGTTCCACAGGCTGCTCTCAGCTGCAATACACCCTGATTTGTGCTGCACAGCATTTCTTGGGAGGCTGTAGGATGCATCTCTCCACCTCAACACAAGAGCAGCGCACCACTACAAACACCACGAGGCTGATCACATTCCTCTTCCCCCGGCGCAGGGTTCTGTGCCAATTCCCAAATGTGCGAGTCATCAAGCTTTTAATCATAAAGGGCTTGCTTTTAAAAGAACATTTTAATTTTGGCCCTCTCATGGTAAGTTGTAATGAAGACTGATTAGCTGAGAAGTTTCATTTAACGCTGTTACATTTTTGCTAATGCTGCTCAATCAGAAGCAGCACAAAAGCCCCCAGGCATTTTCCGATCAAACCACCACTTCTCAGCTACTGCAATTATTCCCAACAATGGTATTTATTGGAGAATCCCACGAAAATAAGCTCTCAGGGTAGTAATCCAGGGCAATTCTTAGCTGGAGCCATTTCTTCCCTCTCCCAGGAAAGAAGTACCACCCTCCCTATGGATTTAACAGTGTTGATATGTTTCTCCTGTCTGACAGCAAGATGGATCTGAGTTCTCGGGGGTGTGTGCAGCATGCAAAATGCATGAGCAATGCACTGCAAATATCTGGAAGTCACAACAAACCAAACATTTTCCTCCCCAGGCATGTCTCATGTAATGGAGAAAACTCCCTGCAAAAAGTCGCCGAAGGCACACATCTTCAGCCTCTCTGCACTTCTGGACATCACCTAAGCCAGGCAGGGCTCCAGCACAAGAATGTCACCATTTATGAGGATTCAACCAGACAAAAAGACTGAGAGCTGAAGCATATTAATTAGTTCTAATTAAGATGGAGCATACATCTTAGTGACAATATTCTGCAGATTCAGCGCAGCCCCTTCTGCACTGAAGGACCACTAGAATCTCTTTAAAAACAATCTAATGGAGTTAACTGAAAAACAGAAGTGGTTTCAAGCCTAAGCCCTTCCACCCTGTTTTTTTTTTCTCCTTGCAGTTTTCAAGTATCATTTTCCTGCTTCCCCTCTTCTCCTCCTGCGTGTGTGGCAACAGTTCGGGCAATCTGTAAATGTGATGAATTCTCTTCAGGTAGGATAAGCATCAGGTCGTATCAGACAGCACAGCAAAGCAAAGAAAAATGGACATTTTTTCTCATCTTTACACAACACATATTTTGTGTTTTGCTTGTAACAATTCAGGGCAGGTGCTGCTACATCCCAGTATCGCCCTGGTGATACCTGAACCTGCATCCCAAGGGTGGTGAGGGAACCTGGCACACCCTGGCAGCACACGGGGAGGACAGGAGCTGCTGGTGCTCCAAAACCACCACCATCCAAGCCTGGAGCTCCTCCTTGGAGCCGGTGGGATCCAGAGGACAGGGAAATTCAGGATCCCACCTTCTGTGAACCAAGCAGCCCCCACGCCACAGCCCCAGGCTCCTCCCAGGAGGGTTTCACACCAGAATTCACCCTCCTGCAGCCAAAAAGCCACAGAGGGGCAGAGCAGGTGCTCACAGACTGGAAACCTGTCAGGATCCAAGCACAGCCTGTGTATCTGTGCCTCCATCCACAGCCGTGGTTGGGATTTCTGCTGCTGCACCCGCGGGAGCCGGATCAGCTCCTGGTGCAGATGGGGGGCTCAAAATAGCAACAAGCCCAGGCTTTTGGAATAATCCTGGAGCAGCAGCAAGCTTCTGCCTCTTCACAGCGGGGTTTTTACCCTTATTTTGTTAAAATGCAGGTCGGGCAGTTGTAGGAGGGGCCATGGAAGACTCTAGGTCTGCAGACACGGTGCTCCACAGGGGGACAGCAGCACGGCTGCTGCTCATGGCTCCAGCAACGTGACATGCTCTGGTTTTGGGATGACAGAGAGTGTTTATTCTGGGAGCACAGACGGGGACTTGCCTCATTGGAGGGGAGGGCAGCAGAAAAAACAAGCCGGGGTCACAGCAGGGAGGCTCAGTCCCGGCCACAAGGGTGGCTGCCCAAAGGCTGGACGTGGAGGGTGGAGCACAGAGAGCAACACTCCACACCCCCAGCTCCTCTGAACTCCTCCCCACCACAGCCCATTTGGGAATTCTGTTCTTTCACTGGATGGAATGGAAGCGATTATGCTTGCACTGAACAGCAAGTATGAAACTAAAGGAGGAGTTCAAAGCTTTGAAGATGGTCTGTAAAGTATTTACCACAAGAACTCCCCCAAAAGGGTTGATACACCTCCGTGGTGTGGAAGTTCTGCCAATTAATTGTGTAATGAATGCTGCCAACAGGCAAAGGGAGAGCAGGTCCTCTGGGAGCCCAGAGCAGATGTCTCCAGGTGCTTTGGAGCACCAGGCAGAGACCCCAGAAGAGATAATCTATCTTATACAGCACAGGGAGGGTAAGAAATGTCCTAATTCATCATCTTGTGACACAAGAGAAGACATTCAGCAAGTTTCTTGTGTCGCCATCAGCAGAAACCTCCTGCTTTTCCCAGACAGGACCACACCACGCTCTGCCCAGCACTGGGGGTGTCTGACACGCCACACGGGATGCACAGCCAGGGACGAGTCTGCCCTCCAAAACATTAATTATTTCAAAGTCTGGACATCCACTGGTGTTTATGCCAACTTTTAATGCTTGACTCTGCTGCCTCTGTGCTCTACCACAAGCTGAGGATCCTCAGGGGAGGACCCTCCCCTTTACACCCTCCTCTCTCCCAAACCTGGCACAGATGGATCTGGACTCTCATTTGGAGCCAAGGGTGCTCATTGGGGCATGAAGAGTGGGGATGGATGGATGGATGGATGGATGGATGGATGGATGGATGGATGGAGGGATGGAGGGATGGAGGGATGGGCAGCAGGCTCAGCAGCCTCTGCAGACACACAGGCAGGGACAGGACCATGGGGCAGGCAGGGCCCCACACCTGCAGACAGAGGGGCCATTGCAGAGCATTCCAGGGGGGAAGGCGAGGGGCCTGCACTCACCAAGGGAAGGAGGGGTTATGAAACAGGAAATGCTCAGCTCTGCCTGTCCCACATTGGGATAAGAACATTGTGGAGGCTGGGAATGCCCTCCTCTTCATCTCCAACCCTCCTTTGCTCACCACTTGGGCACCTAGGTGCAGGGTGAACTGTTCAAACCACAAACAGCAGTGACCAAGGGAAAAAGTAATGATGTGGAGATGTCCTAGAGGGATAAACTCCCAGGGATGATGAGCAGTGAGATGGAAAATAAAGGAGCCTGCAGACCTGGATGGTGAGAGCTTTGGGGAAGAGACAGGATGAGAGAGAGACATAGATGCATAGGATCATCTCCTGAGGGGCCTCTCCTGCTACACCTGGCCAGGATAGGGCATCTCCCAGAGCCAAGCTCTCCCCTTCCCTTCACATTATCCTAACTCAACCTTTGCCTGCTGAAAGTCACATAAACAAGACATCTTGCCATGCAAGGGCTATTATTGAGGTGGTATGTGTATTCTGAGCTGTGTTTAAAATTCTGCTCACAATCCAGCATGGTTCTTATTTGCCATTTTAGCACTCAGCAGGATGGTTTGGGGTTTGAGAAACATCAGGTCAGAAGAGACATGACCTTTGAGACAAATAACACCACACAGACTGCAATCTTTGTGTTAGCAGAGCCCAGGCATTAGCGTAAGCATATTCCAGACACAAAACATGCTAACAGAAAAAAAATCCACATGCTGAAGATGACAAAGCCTCAAAGGAAACCACTGCGATAGACAGGCAGCTCTGTGCTGCCTTCAGAGGTTTGAATCCACAGGGTCTTTGGGCAATTAATTATGCAGGGTGCAGAATTTCATCTGATCTTGGGCAGCAAGTCTGGGCTGTGAGGGTTCCTGCTCTGCTCAGGTGGCCCCAGGAGGCCCCACAGCCTCAAACCCAGTGATGCTCCACAGCTCTGCCTCCTGCTGCTGCCTCCTGCCAGAGAATGGCCACGGAGCTCATAAATCTGTATGAGCCCTGGAGGAGAGTGCAGCTTGAAAGAGAAATATGGAAAGGAATTGATTTCTCTGAGCCATCTCGGAAGTGCTGGACATCAAAGGCAGGGCTGACCCATACCCCACCCCACCCTTCCTCTGCAGGACCTGGCATCCAGCTCTGGCACACACAGCCCTGCCCACCGCCAGGAATCACCCATAACTGACATTATCTGCTATTTTCAGCCCTGGTCTGGAGCAGCATCCAGCTTTCTCTGCACACTTGGATGGGTTTTTTGCACTGATGCTCCAGCCTCCCACCCCATGAGGCATTGGAGGATGCTCATGCAGTGGCATCTGGCAGAGTTAAACACCAATGCGAAGCTGCAGCCCTTGACAGTTCCTTCCACTGCACTGGCTGTTATTGAGGCAATAGACAATTGCTTAGAAATAACAATAATTCTGCAGCAGACACGAACAGACAACTCCTACCCTGATCCTGCAGCCCTTGACAACACCATGTTCCTTAAATCAGAGACTGTGTTCATGTAGCCTGCCTCCTTTGCAGGGGTTTTCTCTGTGAGTTACATGACTTTAAACAAACAAGCCACACATTTGAAAAGCCAGGAGCCTCTTCCTGAGCTGGGCCATAAATAATGAGTGAAGAAGTGAGCACAGAAAGGGCAGGCAGCAGCGACAGGGACCCTGTGCTTGCTTTCTGCAACCTCATTCCTTTTCCCCAGGCTCTGTTTCTCCACACAGCCCAGACCCGTATCCAGAATAAATCAGCTCAGGATTACGAGATTGCCTTTTTGCCATCCTCTGCTGCCTCCCTCCACAGAGCAATGGGCAGGAACCTACTGGTAAATGCAAAGTGCATTTAACCCTCAGCACAGGCACAACAACAGAACCATGGGCCCCAACCTCACCCATGGACACATCCAGCTCAAGAAAACAGATTTCATCTCATCTCACAATACTGAACAGTGGCTTGAACCAGAAGCCAGCTGCAGAGCACGCAGTGACTTTGCTTTCTCCAGGAACACGAGGACCCACGGACTGACAAAGCCTCCACCACATTCCTCCACTGCTCAAGAGCTCCGGCCTGGAAGGCAACCTGCATGACACATCTGCAGCTCTGCTCAAGATCCGTTAGCATCAAGACTGTGTGTTACAGAGCCTTCTCACCCATTATCCCTCCCTCCCTCCCTCCCTCCCTCGCTGCTGCCCGCTGTCCACACAGCAGGCTGCCCTGGTCACTCATGTTACTATTGCTTCATGATACTCCAAGTACCAAACAGCAAAGAATTGCGTATGTTATTTGGATCTGGACCTCAGATGAAAGAATTAGACTGTGTCTCAAAGACCGACTCCTCTTTCCTTGTGTTAAATGAATGTAATTCAAACAAAATCGGATATTTTAGAAGCCGGTTGGTGCTGGTGGGGACAAAGCCCAACAGACTGGGTGTGGACATGCCAGATCCCCTCTCCATGTGCTTCCAGCAGCTTGTGCTTTTTAACAGCAGCAAAGCAAGAAACAGAGCTCAGTCATTTGAGAAAAGCAAGCAAACACACGCCTCCCCACAGTCCACTGCTGAGACAGAATAAAATACCTGAGCATTTATTTGGTACACACAATAGAAAGCGATGAAAGGCAGCTGAAGGGCACTTGAACCCTTCCTGTGCCCTCCTTACAGCACTGCAGAGCTCTGGGGACTCTGGCAGAGCCCAGTGCATGGGCTATGCCCAGGAAACACTGAAGGCCAGGCTGGACAGGGCTCTGAGCAACCACATCTGGTGGAAGGTGCCCCTGCCCATTGCTGGGGGGTTGGACTGAATGAGCTCTAAAGGTCCCTGCCCACCCAAACCACGACTCCATGAACACGTGTCTTGGCTTGGGGCAGAGTGGTCACCAGCAGTGACCACCCCAGCAGGGCTCACTGCTGCCCAAACAGACTCAAGGACCAGCTCCACCAGGAAGAACCACCGTGGCCCAACCACATCACCCCATAAGTGTTGGCCGCCTCCCTGTGCTGGCCAGCCCATTGCTGCCCACCTTGTGTGAGTAGTGCTGATCCACGATCCTGGCCAGGCCAAAGTCGCCAATCTTCAGCACCAGGTCCTCTGTGCTGATGAAGATGTTGGCAGGCTTGAGGTCGCGGTGCAGGACGTTGGCTGAGTGGATGTACTTGAGCCCGCGCAGCAGCTGGTACATGAAGAGCTTGGCGTGCTCCTCAGCCAGCTTGCCCTGCTCCAGCAGCCGCGCCAGGTCCGTCTCCATGTACTCCTGCACGATGTACACCACGTTGAATTTGAAGAAGTCCCCGCGCAGGTTGGTGCCCTTGGGGCCCAGCACCTCGTAGACCTTGACGATGTTCTCATGGTCGAGGCGGCGGATGATCTTGATCTCGCGGAAGGCGTGCTTCACGCTGCGTGCGTCGCCCAGCGTCAGCTTCTTGACGGCCACCTTGCGGCAGCTGCGGCTGTCCAGGGCCGACAGCACCAGCCCGTTGGCCCCGAAGCCCAGCGGGCGGAAGTTCACGAAGCGGCAGCCCAGGTCGTAGCCGTACATGCTGGCAATGCAGTCACACTTCTCGGCCATCTCGTGCTCTGGCTCCTCCCGCCTCTCCTCCCTTGTCACTCGAGGCAGAGTCTGAGTGCTTCCAGGTCAAAAACGTGGCTGGAAGTCAGGCCCCTCATTATTACTCACAGGTGCCTGGGGAGGGGTCTCGCTCGGAGCCTGTCACTTCAGGACGACACAGGGTGAAAATAAATCTAAGGACACACACACACACAGAGGAATAAGATGTTCTAAACTGAGTGACAAATCAAGAGACTTTCCAAGCAGCGTAGAGAAACGCAGCCCAGAGGTCCCTAGCAAAGCAGAAAGGTTCTATTTATTGAGACTAAAAACCCAGCATAGCTACGTTTTTCAGGCCCTGCCTCACTTCCCTTCTCCGGTATCCTGGAGACCATGTTGGAGCGTGGGGCTGGTGGCACAGCCCTGTGTCCCTGATGTCTCAGTGCCAGGGCTGTTGGCACAGCCTCACATCGCTGATGTCTCAGTGCTGGGGCAGCCAGCCGGCCCTGCCGTGGGGGAGAGCCCAGAGCAGCCCCATAGCCCTGCCCTGCCCCAAACCCTCCCTGCCCACCAGTCCTGGCACTGTTTTCCCCACCAGGGAGACGCACCCAGGCACTGGCCAGGCTCCCCAGTGGTCAGCAGAGCTTCGCCCTTCTTGTCGCTCCCTTTAAGGCACAGGCAGGCCCCATCCTCCTCACCAGCACACACAGAGCCCAGCGGCAGCAGGTGTTTGGCAGGACAGAACTCAGTTTTGGCTGCCTTCAGCGTTGAGAGTTTCCAGGTTTGCAGCTCCAGCTCCTTCGCCCTGCGGCGCCTTTCCCTGGAGGAGTCGAGTGCCGTCTGATGGTTCCAGCGCCCCAAGGAGCTCCCTGTGCTGCACAGCCCCGTCACCCCTCAGCAGGCCCAGCCTCACTCCTGGAAGAGAAGAGAAAGGAGAGGGATCCATTTGATGCCTGTGCCCTGCCCATGGAACAGCTCACTGAAGGTTAACTGTGAGCAAAACCACGGCCTTTCAGAGGATCATTAATTATCCCCTCCCATCGCACGCAGCATCACCAGCATTTTTTAGCTGCTTAATTTTCCCTTTTCCATTTGTGAGATGAAGAGAACTGTAACTCTTCCTTTCCCCTCTGTTGCCTTTTTTTTAAAATTTCCTTGAAAATGTTACGAAGCAATTTGCAGTGTCTGAGCAGTGTGTCGTGCCCGTGACTGCCCAAGTAAACCATAAAGCACATGGCAAAAAAAGCACAGAAAGGAGGGTACAAACCCTCCCTGCTGGGCAGCTGTGAGGGCCACAGAGATTTTCAGCTTACAGCAACCAAAACTGAACAGGCAAATGGGGCGATTTTTGCCAAAAGCCTTCAGAACTGTCTGTGAGGATGTGGCATCCTCTGAGCTCAGGTCCCACCGGGAATGTTGGCAGCAGCCCAGGGATGCCATCCCTGGTCCTCTCTGAAATTAGAACTGAAGAGGTAAATATATATATATATATATATATATATA
>VZTZ01032209.1:3894-21817 GCA_013400955.1 Drymodes brunneopygia | reverse complement strand
TAAAATAAGCATGGATGTGCTCCCGTTGTGTTCTTCATGCCAGAACGATGGCTCCATTAGAGCCCTTAATCACCAGAGCTGCTTTATTAACCCAGCAGAGGGTTAACAGCCTGGTTCACCCTCCTGCTCCCCGGCAGAAATCACCAGGAGTAACCAAATACCAGGGAAAACTGTAAATGCTGAGCAATCACCCATTGCTGAAGGGGGATGAGAAACTCAATGCTTCAGGGCAGAGGGAGCAGCGATGTGAAGAGGGAGCCAGCTCACAGTTAAAATGAAGACATACGGAGCATCTGACGGCGGGGAGGATGTAGGCAGGGAAGGGATACCCTCTGAAGAGCATCTGCCAGCAGTTACCGAGCCGTTTGGCAAGCTCTGCCTGCTCCTGGAGTCGGGAAGCAAAAATAATTACAGCCTCTTTTCAATCCAGCAATTATCTAATGCTAGCTCTTGCACGCAAGGACCGAGCAGAGAAAGCTGCTCGTGCTGTCAGGAAAGCGGGGCAGGCACAGCCAGGGAGGTGCCTTGCTCCACAGGCAAACAAGGGGCACAAAAACAGATGGGGAACAAGGGGAGAAGGGCAAAAGGGAGGTGAATAAATCCTGAGGCTCTGCAAGGAAAGAGCGCCCTATGCAGGAAGGTACCCTCAGCCATGAGGCCACGGAAAGGGAGCAAGTGCTGCTCAAACCATCGGGAGCTGCTTGTCCTGGTTTAGAGAAAATTTTGGGGGGGCACTGCTGGAGGCTCTGAGGACCACAGGAAGGCTCAATGGCAGCCTGGGACCTGATAAGGAACCAGGGGGCTGCAGCAGCACTGGGGCTTTTCCACTTGTGGGGGAATCACCTGAGCTTGCTAAGCCTCTGCTGGAGGCCTCAGCCTCTGCACAGGTCTCCTGGAGAGAGTCTGGGAGGAAAAGAACACAAATAAAACTAACCCAAATCTCCTACGGGCAAAAGGAACTCTGTGAAATAGGGTTTGGATCAACACATGGGCTTTGAGACCCATCTCTGCACTTCTCCTTAGCCCCACCAGCTAGCACCACCACGCTGCTCAGCTGCCTGGCACTCTGGTCTCCTGGGGATGGCCCTGCCCAAGGCAGGGCTGGAACTGGATGGTCCTCAGGGTCCCTCCCAACCAAACCCTGTGATTCCCTGAGCCAGGCTCCAAGGGGCTGCCAAGCCCAGGTAGGGCTGGGTGGGATCCAGTGCGAGCTCCCATGCCAAACTTCCTGGCTTACTCCAGACGCAATGGAAAAGAATCAAGCTTTGCCTCGTCAGTCTAATTATTAATAATTAGTAGAGCTCTAGCAGCACTGAAAGGGAAAATGCAAAACAAGAGGGGAAAAAGGGAAGAAAGAGCCCTGTTTTTTCTCACAAGCAAAGTGATGGCCTTTGTGGTGCTCCTGGCTATGTCTCACTCCCCAGCTGAGATATGGCTCTGCTGCAGCTTCTGCAATTAGAGGGGCTGAGGCCCCTAAAGGATGGTCCTGGAGCGCAGCAAGTCACAGCCCTGCCCTGACTCTCTGGCTGTGTCTCTCTCACTGAACACCAAGGGAAAAGCTGCTGGGAAACACAAGGAGATGTCCCATGGCCAAGGGCCCAGCAGACAACAGGATCCCACAGGAGGGGGAGAGAGGCAGGTCAAGGGAGGATTCGNCCCTTCCCACCCAAACCATCCTGCGACTCAGTGACCAACCTCTGCCTCCCCCACCTGAGACAATAGCAAACCCCACACACCAGGCTGACCAGCCTTCCATGAGAGGCTAACTGAGGTAATTTTTCCTGCCCTTCCCATTCTCCAAACCACACCTGGCTCCTGACAGTCCACCAGAAGCCCCAAGAAAGCACCACACAGTGTGCACACAGTGCTGCTCCCAAGTGATTCGGAGCTGGACCCTGGACCCCTGACTGCTCCAGTGCTGCTCCAGCCCTGGTCTGCAGGGAAGCCAGGGGTATTCAGGGTGCCAGCCGCAGTAGCAGCAGCCCCAGCTCCTCCCCTGGCTGTGGCTCTCCATGGCTGCTGTAACGAAGAAGTGTTACTTCAGCGTCCTAATGAGAATCACTGCCGGTCCCATAAACCCAGCAGCAACGGCATTTGGCTGCGGAGCACAGAAAATGTGGTCAGCTTTTATGGAGCTGCAGACCAGAGTCCCAGAGGCTTTTCAGGATGGTGAGGCCAGGATCTGATGTCCACTCAAGGAACCAAATTCGATGGGAGCTCCAGAGAAGCTGCAGGTCCTGCAGCACGACAGGGCACCAAGACCAGAATTTGTGGCTACACCAAAGCAGAGTGCAGGGAAAATAAACCCAGTATAATGGGGGAGGCACCCCAACCCGCTCCTTATCTGCTCCACAGAGGGCTTTGCTGGTGTGTTGGGAGCCAGTAAAACAAAGGGACACCAGTTTTAAAGGATCTGAGTGCTAACTTTATTCTCATCCCCTTTCCCAATTGCTATCAGTCCTAGTTCAGAGACAAGAAAGTTCTGGGATACTCCCAGAAGGCACACATCAATGGTTCTCCTGTGGTGCAGACCATGAATCCCATGGATTTAATAAATACGTATCAAATTCACCAGTCAAACCTGCACCAGGGCTTGAGGGAAGGGTCAGGAGCCCCCGTGATGCCACCAGCCCACCCTGCAGCCACCTGGGAGGAGATGGGCACAGGGAGGTGACCAGGAAAGGATGGGGGTGCTTACATAGAGAGTTAAATCACCAAATTCTGAAAAAAGTCTCTGCATTCAAGAATAATGCACGAAATTTAGAGATATTCCCTCCTGATGGACACTGACTGTATTTTACATTTTCAATTTACCTCTCACTTGCTCTTTCACCAGGGGCAGCTGCAACAGCTGTCTCTGCACAGACACAGAGATTTTATAATTGGTACCCTCAGTGCCATAATGTGCAAAGATGAAGGAAGAATTAAGAAGTTTTTCTTTATTCCTCCATTCTTCCTCTCTCTCCCGCACTTCTCTGTGCAAGGGAAGCACTTGCCCTGGTGATGCTGCTGGGATCTGCATGGACCTTGCTGCTCCCTGCACTCCTCTGAAGGCTCGTGGGGGCTCTGGGTGCCCTCACAGGGGCTCTCTGCTGTCACATCCCAGCGAGCTCCCAGCAGTGCCCAGCACTGGCAAGGGTGACACCTGAGTGAGCTTTTCCTCATCACCAACCCCAGCCCGAGGGGCAGTGATCTCTCCAGCTGGGTGAATTCATTGAAGCTCAAGGGCCTGAGCAAGATGTCTGTCATTAGCAGGGCACCATGGGTGCTAATTAGAACGGGGTGACAGTGATCTCTGGCTTGCACACCTTGTCTAGGGCTGGATCCCACAGCCTGTGACACCAGGCAGCTCCAGCAGGAGTGCAATGAGATCCATTCTTTCCTTACTTCTCTTCACCCCAGCGTTCCTCCCCCGACAGCAAAAGCCTTTCAGACATCCTTTATCCCTGTCCCACTGCCCCCATGGTGCCTCCAGGCTCACTAAAGACCTGCCTGTCCTCAGGAAATCTCTCCAAGCTTTGGTCACAGAGCTGGAGCTACTGAAGCAGCAGGAAACAAGGACAAGGCTCCTGTTGCTCTTTGCTCCCACGCCAGGAACTGCTCCAAGGCTGGAATTTAATTAGTCCAGTCCATCAATAAACATGGCTACTGGTGCTCAGCTCTGCAGAGCATCCCACAGAGAGCCCCGGGGATGGTGGCTCCTCGGAGATGAACGCAGGTGGAGGCAAAGCTCTGCTCCCTCCTGGCAGCAGCCTCCTCCCTCCCCTGCTGCAGCTCCAGCTACAAACCAGGGTTTGTGCCCTCCTGCCTCACCCAGGAGCTCCATGTGTCTGTCACAGGGCTGGGGCTCCGTGTCCCCTGCCCCTGCCACCCCCATACCCCAGCACGGATGGGCTGTGCTATGCACTGGCACGGGGGAACAGCAGCACAGGGGACACCAGACGTGGCACAGGACATCCCAGGGAAACAGGGAGATCATGGGGCAAGAACCCTCCCCAACAGAACCAGCCTGACCCCAGCAGAAGCTGTGCACAGAACCATTAAGGTTGGAAAAGGCCTTTAAGGTCACCGAGTCCAAACATTAACCTAGTGCCACCAAGCCACGGCCCCAAATGTCACATCCACAGACCTGTAGGACAGTCCCAGGTTCCCCGAACCTCGTGGTGAATGCAGCCAACAAACTGCAGATCTCTGAAGGACGCTGAGGAACAGGGGATGCTCCTGTGCTGCGTGTCCTCTGCCACCTCTGCGCTGCTGGGACACCCTGCCCTGACCCTGCAGAGCCCCCCAGCAGCCCTGCACAGGCTGGCAGGGCTGGGAGCTGTTAGAGAGCCAGCTGCAGGGTCACAGGGCTGCTGCTGGGAGCTGCTCTGAGTGAGGCTGGTGCTGATCACCAGTGGCACAACGGCCCCCCCAGACAGAACCAGACCCTCTTACGCCAGAGCTGGTTACAGCAAAGAGACAGAGACTGCCAGTCAAATCAGTGACACTCCAGGTTGCTGAGCCTGGATTTCATCCTCCCTGCCTCCCCAGAGCTGCAGAGGCATGGCACACCAGGTGCCCTGGGTGGTCTGAGCAGGCTGCTTCTCCCAAAGCCTGCTTTCCTGGGGTATCCCCACTCCCCTGGCAGCCTGAACAACAGCCATGCAGCCTGCTCAGGAGAGGATCATGCTCCTCCTCCTCTGAAAATACCACTTATCGGGATGTCTTTAATACCAGGAACCAAGCAGAAACTCTTCAACAAGATGAGCAGATGTGCTACCAGCTAAAAGCCAGAAGGCATCAAGGAGCACTGTCACAGAAGGAGGGCAAAATCTTCATGAGCCTGTGGAAGAAGCCAGAGGGGAAAGGCAAACCAAAGGGAAACAGCACAACATGACCCCAAACCCTGGTGTGAACAGCAGTGAAACACAGTTTTTCCATGCACTCTAAACAGGCAGAGCAGCATCACCCAGCTCTGGAAAGCCAACAAACCTCACTCAGGAAAACAGGATTTCTCCTCCTTAACAGCTAGGGCAATTGTGGACAGGCCAAATTACACTCACGAAAAAAAAATAAAAGGAGAAAGAAAAATCAGACAACGCTCATTAGCTCACAGAAAGAACAGAAAACAAAGAAGAACTTGCTGACACTCACAGGGGCTTTAGGCCGTGTGGGAAAGCCACCCATCTGTCCCTGAGCAGGCAGCTGGTCCTGGTCACTCAGCCGTGGAGGGGCCGTGAGTGGCTGAGCAGAGCCCAGACGTGGGGACAGGCCTGACTTCCCGGTGGGATCCAGCACGTGAAACCAGCCGGGGCTCGGCTGTCTGCAGCCAGACAGGGACCAGACAGTGCCTGAACAAACACGGCCAGCCCTGTGTGCCCAGGGCCAGCAGCCACGTCCCACTGCCTCCCACCTCCCCTGGCATGGCCCCATGCTGGGAGGGCACAGCCCCATCCCGTGGGGGCACCACCTGTGCCACACACACACCACAGCTGGATGGGCAGCAGGTGGCTGTGCCTGCAACTCAGCCCCAGGCCCTGGTCAGCCTCAGTCCCTCTCTCTGGTCAGTCCCAGTCCCTGGTCAGTCCCAGCCCTGCCAGTTGCGGTTTCCATCCCGCACGGGCTTTTGCTGACTGACAACACGTTGATTTAAAACCAGCAGAATTAGGAATTATCTCTGTTACCAAAATAAAGCAGTTCCTGGAACGGATGACTCAGAAGCCTCTTCCCTCGCCATAAATCAGAGCAGAAACATGATACCTCACTGGGGCAAATCACTTTGCCCTTTTGGTTTGGCACCTACAGCCTTTTCTTCCAGAAAAAAGAGATTAGAAATCCACTCTGAGCCGGCACTTTGTCAGAGAGCTGAGCCCTTCCTCCCCGGGACACTGCGGGTCAGGGCTCTGCCTGTGTTATCACTGGAGGGGCTGGATGAAGATAAGCAAAAGCAGGATGGTTATTAAAAAAATAATTTTTTAAAAAACATACAGAAACAGCCCTAGAGGTTCTTTACTGTCTCCGAGAAGCCTGCACGAGGAATTTGCCCAAAGGAGGTATGTGCAGCATGTGCCAGCAGGCAGGGAGATGGCAGAGCAGCTCCTCCAACCCTCCATGGGCCCCAGAGATAGGTATCTCTGCGAGACAGAGCCTGGTGTCCTCTCCAAACACTGCTCTGGGATCTCACAAAAGTGCTTGCACAGAGCTGGTCTGTGCCTCCCCTTTAATCCTCCAGCTCACTGGCAAATCTCACCCAGTTTATTCTGGGGGCCGCTTGCAGATCTGCCTGCTCAGCTTGGGCAAACAACGAAGACAGGCTTCATGGAGAGGGGAAAAAACCTGCATTTGTCTGCACAAAGCTTTTGGCAGAAAGTTTCCCCCCCTCCCTCCTCACCCTGCAGCCCCACAGCAACAGCCCCACGCTGCTGCAGCCCCAGCACGGCAGGTGAGAACCTCCCACAGTGATGGAGAGGGGGCAAAACCATGTTGGCAAAACCATGAGCTGTGCCCCCACCAGAAACACCCCCAGTGCCCTCAGCTCTCGCAGGCAGCCACCCCGAGGCCTTGGGGAGCTGCAGCTCCAGCCCCACCATGTGTTCGTGCCCCACTGCCTGGGGAGCGGCCGGACATCGGAGACACCCACCTGCAGACAGCCCTCTGGCCAAAGGGATGCTCCAACAAGGCCACGGGACAGCAGGGCCATGGAAAGGGACCTGGACGTCCAGCTGGATCAGAATCAGCAGTGCCCTGGAGCCAGGAGGGACAGCCCTGTCCTGTGGACATAAGGGACACCATAGAAGGCGGGGAATTATCCCACTCTGCTCTGCACTGAGGCTGCCACAATGCAAGAAAGATTTAAAGCTGTCAGAGTGTCCAAAGGAGGGACACGGGGATGGGGAGGGGTTCGGAGGGGCCACATGAGGAGCGGTTGAAGGCACTTGGTCCACTCAGGTGCAGAAGACTGAGGGGAGACTTCACTGCAGTTACAGCTTCCTTGTGAGGGGAAGAGCAGGGGCAAATACTGATCTTCCCTCAGTGGTGACAGGGACAGGACCCAGGGAACAGCTGGAGCTGTGCTAGGGAGGTTTGGGTTGGATATCAGGAAAGGTTCTTCCCCCAGAGGGTGCTGGGCACTGCCCAGGCTCCCCGAGGAATGGGCACGGCCCCGACGCTGCCAGAGCTCCAGGAGCATTTGGACAATGCCCTCAGGGATGCACAGGGTGGGGCTGTTGGGGTGTCTGTGCAGGGCCAGGAGCTGCACTGGATGGTCCTGGTGGTTCCTTTCCAACTCAGGACATTCTGTGATTTGATGATGATGGGGCAAGGCCGCCAAGCAGAGCCAGAACTGAGTACAGCCAGCACCAAGCAGAGCCAGCACCGAGCACACAGAGCCCAACCTACCCAGCCAAGGCTGCCCAGACCCTGGGGACAGTGAGCAGAACTCCCAGCAGACTGCCCAGATGCAGCAGGAAGCACTGAGGTATTTGGCCGCCTGACCTGAGCACACAGGGGCTCAGCAAGGAGCCTCTCATCCAGAGAAAGATGTGCCCCTCTCTGAGCAGGGGCTGGAGCCACCTCCCAGCCCAAACTGCTCTGCTGCTCCTTGCTCAGCTTTCCCTGTGCCTGACACACATGTCCAGCCTGCCCGGGGAAGCAGGGCAGGTCCTCCCAGCATCAGATCCCTCTCAGGGAGGGATCACTCAGCATCCCCAAATCCACCTTTTCCTTGGGCTGACGCCCTGGAGAGCAGGGCCATCCCACACCTGCAAACAGGGGCACCAGGAATGCCACACTACACACAGCAAAGTTCCCCCTCAGGTACTCTGGGGAAAAAAAAAAGAACATCTACATCTCTGCTGTTTTAATGCTTCCCAGTAATTTTGGGAGACCCTGTTGCACAGCCATGGGATGCCAGGAACAGCAAAGCTGAGGGACAGTGGCAAAAACATGCTGGAACCCTCACAAACAATGCAGCACATTTTCTAGGGAATTAAAACAAAAATATTGTAAGTCCTGCTCCTGAAATAGGCCGACCAAACCCAAAATGCACTCTCGTTGACTTTTAGCCACCCACATAATAGATGTGGAATGAAAGGCTTTGCTGGACCACTGCTGAAGCTTGCTGTCAGTATAATCACCTACCACTATAATGAGATTACATGGATTAGCTGCATTTTAAGGAAACATCAATGAGCTGGACAGCCTTTCTAGGCAGGTTTTTAGAGCTGCACAGAATAATACCGGAAGAACCAGGAGGCTATTTTTAGCAAGCATTTCTTTCTCCAAATAACCTGGGTGGAGGGAGATCACACGGCACACACGGTGCAGCAGCAGAGGTGTGTTACTGCGGGCAGAAGCTGAATGAATGAATGCTGTGGAGGGAAGCAGATCCATCCCTGGCTTCCCTTGGCTGAGCTGCACAAGACATCAATTGAGCCTGACCCAAGGCTGCATTCCTCTCATGCTGAGCTGTGCAATGAACTCGGGGGCTGCAGGGGAGCAGGAGCAAAGCACACACTGTGCTGACCCAGGAACGCCGAGTGAGGCAAGCAGGGACTGGATGAATGTGCTGGGGTTTGTGCCGGGTGCCCTCAGGGCACCTGCGCTCCCACAGAGCTGACACAGCCCCGAGCCCCCTCTCTGGCTGCACATAGGGCAGTTCCCAGGGAAATGTCCCAAAAATTAGTCTGAAATTCATGGCATCCATCACCAGGTGGGACCCGCGGCTCTGTCTCACGCAGAGCGGGGGATGCAGAGTTCACACAGCTTGCCCAGCACCTGGAGGAACACGTCTGCTTTGCAGGCACCACGTTCTCACCCAGGAAATCCCACACTCACCTATCCACTCTCGTTTTCTCCCAGCAGTCCTCAGGATTTAAGGGGAACTCTCAGGCAACCTGGTCTTCCCTTTGCTTTTTGTCCTTGGAGCTTGCTCCTACAGAATACCCATCAACCATCCAAAGGGAACTGTGCACTGCATTTTCCAAAGTCCTTTACTCTTCCTTTCCAGGACAGATCCAGCCTGGAAGCCTTGGGGAGCTGCAGCCTGGATATTTTGCTCCCCGTGTTCCATCCAGCCGTAACCCTGCACCTTCTCCCTCTCGTTGTGACTCAGCTAGGGCTCGTGAATAAAACCCAATTAGGGATTAAACATCAGAGCAGCACAGCAAAAGGATGGTCCCTACCCCAGGCAGCTCACAGCCTGGCATCTTTAGCTCCCACCATGGTGAAGCGACAAAAATAACTCATTAAAAAGTCACTTTAATTGCCTTGCCAGTGGTTTGCACAAACTCCAGCTAGTGCTGGAGGTAGAAATGAATTAAAAGCCTTAAATAGAAAATTCTCTTTCATTACTCCCACTTTTACCCTTAAATTTTAATGGGGTCGTGGTGGAGGAGGAAGAGCATCCAGTCAGACCTCTGGCACCTCTGCAACAAGGACTGGGCTCAGTTCTGCTCGGTTTGCTCCACCTGTGCAGGCACAAGACTGCTGCCAGGCAAAGCTCAGACAGCCCTGAATTTTATGTCCCTCATGCCAGGAAAGCCTTAACCAGGACAACAAAATTTAGAGGGCTCTGCTCTGTCCCATGTGTGACTTGTGCTCCTCAGCCACTGCCCAGTGCAGAATCCTGGAGGATCAGGGGCTAATGTGTCCCAAACATCGATAGCTGGATGATGTGGAGCCAAGCAAGGATTTTTGGGAATAACAGCCAAGGATTTTTGGTAAAAACACACATGAGAAAGACCAGGATGTGGCTGGAGAAGGGGCCATATGGAGGCAAGGCAGATTTTCTGGGACAACTTCTCAGGGCAGCTTTTCTCCTGGTTGTGGCTCCTGCAGGAAAGCACAGCCCAGCTCAGCACAGGTGCAGGGATGAGGCTGAAAAGGGCCAGGGACTGCAGGGGGAACGAGACCATCCAAGACCCCAAAGCCTCCAACCCATTTCCAGAAAGGTCGGAAAGAACCAACTGTGAATGAGAACTGATTTGCACAAAAAGTGAGAAACTTCTCTCCAGCGAGGGGAAGACCTAAAAGGTGCCCCACAAAGCCCACGGCCCCAGGACCCATCAGCTGGATCAACACTGGAGCTGGGACTGGTCTTTTCCTTCTTCTTTCTCTCTCTCTCTCTCTTTTCTTCTTCATCTTTCTTTCTCTCTTCCCTTTCATCTTATCCCTTTATACAAACTCCACTGCCGTGTGCTTACACTGGGAGATCAAGGACTAACACTCCAATTTCCATGCCAAGTGTGTAATCTGCTAAAAATCCCTCTGAGCTTTTGTTGTTCCTTTCAGCCTGCGCATGCTGGCTGCTCCCTCCTTCCTCGGGATGGGACATCACACCCAGCACTTAGTGTCCCAGCTGATCATAGCTTGGAGGAGAAACTAAACGTTCAACCACAAGACTTTTGGTGAAGAAAAAGACTCAGGCAGGAGATGAACAGAGGGTCTCAGAGCCTGCTGCACAAGGAGCATCTGAACCCTGCATGATCCCACTCCCCATCCAGACCTGCGTGCCCAGAAGGGAGAAGGGAGCAGGACAGCAGCTCCACAGCATAACTGGGAGCTTGCTAGTGGTTTGAGCTGGCCTGCTCCATTTCCAAACCTGATGGGTGAAATGCAGGTTTAGAGCACAACCTCACTGAGAGCAAGGCAATCAAGGTCCCCTGCACCAGCTCGGGCTCTAGACCCCCAGTGCCCAGCATCTATTTAGCTAAATATTGCTCTAAAACGTCCCTTCTGCTCTGCCCAGGACTGTGAAAGAGCCATCAGGACGGAGCAGTTTCACAGCCTTAATCCTTTCCTTCACATTTGGCTCCAGTGGGCAGCAGGATGACCATTTTGCAGAAGGAATTGTGCCAAGGAAACCTGGCTCAGGGGCTTGGTTTGTACATCCCAGAGACTCCATTTTCCCCCTCCCTTTTCAATCTCTGCTGCTCAAAAAATTCCCACGTTTCCGAAGCATTTTGCAGCTCTTACAGTACTTTGCTGGGATAAAGAAAAGCTGCCACACATATTACAGCAGTAAAGATTATTTCTGCTGTCTGAGTAGTAGCAGGCACGTGAGATTTATTCAGATAAAGGAGGTCAGCGTCGGAAATGAGCTTAGATTCCAGGCTGTGAGTCCAAACCTTTGGGAGATTTCGTGTCTCCAGGGGTAAGAGGCACTGTGCAGCCCCAGCAGGGAGTGTCCCGTGTCCGCATCACCCCAGAGCCTCACCAGGGTGGGCAGGGCTGCCTGGCCCCCTCAGCCTCTCAGGGAAGGGAGAGGGGTGAGGTGAGCACAAGCACCAACCCGGGCTCCTCCACAGGGAGCAAAGGGCTTCCCAAACTCTGCTGTGGCATTTTCCTCCCTGTCCGTGCAGCCATGGCACCAATCCTGCCACTGCTCCTGGGATCTGCTGCCTCACACCTCCACCTCCTGAAAAGATTCTGTGACTACAATAATCGGGATTTCCTCCCAGCCACTTCTCTTTTTCCACAACACGTCCTGCATTTGAAGTAGACTGCAATCAGCTTTCCAGTTCAGAGATGTGATTTTTTTTTTTTAACCTTAGACCCATCTTGAACAGAGGAGATCGGGGCACTCCTAATGACTCAAAGAGACAAAAAGACGCTAAAAGCTTTTCCCGAAAGCAGATTTGCTTCGGTGATCTCCAAACACAGGAGATAAGGAGGCTCTTGGAGCGCTGTGATAAAACTCCAGCCCTCCCTGTGCTCAGCAGAGCTCCCTGCAGCACTCCTACCCCGCTGATCAGGCAGTATTTACCACAATGAGCAGGGCAGGGATGCAGCGGTGCCTGTGGAGCTGCAGGGATGCACAGATGGCTGGGCACCTGTCCTGCCTCACATCCAGCAGGGATTTTGGGAGCAGGTGTGGCCACCTCGTCACCCTCAGCAGTTTTTTGTTCTTTTCAAACAGGCAGGACAAGCCCCTGCCTAATGAGAAGGCTCGGAATGCGAGGTGAGCCCGCAGTCACTGGTACCAAAAAATGACATTTTCTGGCAAATGTAAAGCCCATCAAGGTACTCTCTGTGATTTCCCTGCCCCTCACTCAAGCAGAAAGGTGATGACTCAGAGATGGCACTGTGCACACCTCAATCCCCTCACAGCCACTATTTACGGCTCCAAGTTCATTTTCGTAAAGGAATCTCACCAAATCTCATATTTCCTTGACTCTTCTACCAAAGAGCCCAGAACTGACATCAGCTGTAGGGCGAGCGCAGGTGGGGAAAAAGGAGAAACTTCAAATTTGCACTAAAATGCGGCTCACTGAAGTTCAGGAAATGGTGGCACAGGTGTGAAGGAGAGAGGAACACACCCCAGCTCCAGTGCAGGACAGCTGGAGACACCTGGCCCCAGTGCTGTTGTGTCCCTTCCAACCCAGCAGTAATTCCAGGAGCTACAGGATCTCTCTCCTTCTGCTTCACAACACTTCCTATTTTGGCTCCTCAGGAACAGCTCTCTGGCCACCCATTCCCTGCTCCCTGCTTTTCTGCGCAAGAGGACAGGCCATGCCTGCTCACTGCCTCACTAAAACACATCATTATTGCTAATTTATGGCATTCCTTCACTTGTGGCCATGCTCAGCCTGGGAGATCATGTGGAAGGGAACTGAACCTGGCCTGCTCATTCCAAGCTCCGTATAAAGCCTTTCTCAAGTTGATACAACATCACATTAAAAAATAAAAACAAACAAAAAACTATGGAGAAAGGAAAATTCCCAGAGAGCAAAAGAACTGCAGTTATTAAAATAAATTATCTGAAATACTCTCCTGAGTACAGGTGCCTGAATACAGGTCAGATCTACTGCTTGTGGGAGAGATGCAAACCAGTGACAAAATTCCAGAATGGTTTAGGGTGGAAAGGACCTGAAAGCTCATCCAGTGCCACCCCTGCATTGGGCAGGGACACCTTCCACTGTCCCAGATTGCTCCATCCCCCATCCAACCTGGCCTTGGACACTGCCAGGGATCCAGGGGCAGCCACAGCTGCTCTGGCCACCCTGTGCCAGGGCCTGCCCACCCTCACAGACAGCAATTCCTTCCCAATATCCCATCCAGCCCTGCCCTCTGACACTGGGAAGCCATTCCCTGTGTCCTGTCCCTCCATGCCTTGTCCCCAGTTCCTCTGCAGCTCTCCTGGAGCCCCTTTAGGCCTTGGCAGGGGCTCTGAGGTGTCCCTGGAGCCTTCTCTTTTCCAGGCTGAGCAATCCCAACCCTCCCAGACATCCTATGATCATTTTTGAGGCTCCCCTCTGACAGAGGATTCCCTCCTGTTCCATCCTGAGGAACTCCAGCACGTTTGTGCTCTGATGAAGTTCCGTGGCCCCAGGGCCCAGCTCAGGCCCCAGGACCACAGCTCTGACCCAGCCCCACACTTCACACTGCAATAGTGACAGAAGTGCAAAGATCTTTTTTTTCCTCGTCCCCTTCTCCTTGATCTGATTTTAATTGGAGCTGGTCCCAGCTGGATCAGATCCCGCGAAGCCCAGCAGCACCTACCCTCTGTCCTTGAAGCCGTTTTAAGCCAGACCTATTTCCACACTGGCGTTTCCAGCCCTGCCCCCTCGCAGCAGGCAGAAGGGTTTAATTTACCTTTCCCCAAAGGCGCTTTGTGATGGTTCAGAACTTTCCGTGTCCCTCAGCACGGGGCAGGGGCAGTTAATGGAGCACAGAGCCCGGCCAGGGCCAGGCACAGCTGTGCTGGAGACACAGGGGGGATTTCCAGCCTGGCTGCCACCCTGCCCTGCCTCTCTCCTCCGCAGCCTCCAGAGCTGCTGCAGCACCAGCGTGGGGCTGGGAACACCCCCGGCTCTTGCCAGGGGATCACAGACACCAGAGAGAGGGATGGGGAAGGGGGAACGCCTTCCCAAAGGCTCACACAGCTCATTGCTGTGTTCCCCCAACCCCATTTCACCCACGCAGCCTCGCTCAGAGGCTAGAGATGACCCGCAGAGCATCAATTTGGATTCAGAAAGGGATTTCAGAAAGGCTTAGGAAGCCTCCAGTTGGGAGCAGCCTACACTCCAAAACACGAAATTTGATTGGCCTTTTATCTTAGTTTACATAGCTAATTGTTGCAGGTGTATCCGTCACCATGAAATTAATCCTGTTGTAAAATCAGGTGTAGCCAAGAATTAAATGGTGCAAATAATCCGAGCACCTGGGACAGATGGACGCCCACAGGAATGAGCTCAGGGGGTTGTTTGGCGTTCCCCGAATTCGCAGGGGTCGTAACGTGACGCTGAGACACGGCCAAGCCACTTCCCTGGGAGATCACAGGGACCCGGAGCCTCCCATCCCTGTCCCGGGAGCGCAGCCAGGGCTCGCTCCGGCCGCAGAAGGTAAATGTTCATGGGCTCCAGGTCGCGGCAGGTGAGGCGAGGAGGCTCCAGGCGCAGGGACAGGGTGCCGGGAGGGGACAGCTCTGCCCCCAGAGCGCAGGGACCCACGGTGGGCACACCCCCAGCACTCCCTGCTCCTTCCCTGCCTCCCAGGAACGCCCCGGGAGAAGGGGAAGAGCCGGCGGGTCCGCAGCGGCGTGGGCTTGCCGGCTCCCTACGGAGGTGAATGCTGTGGATAATATAGAAACCGAGCTGCCCGTTCCAAGCACAACCACGCCGGCTGCTTTTTAAAGACAGGCTCGGCTCGGCTGGAAAGTGCTGCAGGAACAAGCAGCGTTAATTCCCCACAGAGCCTCCCAGCCCGGGGAAGCCTTCAGCAGGGGGATTTGGGAGCTTGTCCCGCTCCTGATCCAGCCCCGGGGACAGCGAGTGATGGCAAGGTCACCCCAGCACCTTTCAGCTCAGCTGAAAGCGGCTCCTGTAAATCCTCGCAGGCAATCCTGCCTGGAAAGCGCTGGAAGCAGATCAGGGTTTAATCTCAGCCTGGCCCTGGACAGGGACAGCGCCCGGTGGCCTCCGGGAGCCGAGCCCGGGCTGCTCCAGCCCGCACCGCGCCTGCCTGGGCAGCACCTCCTGAGGTCACCTGGGACAGCAGCAGCAGGACAGCGAGGCACAAAACATGGGTTCAGCGTGCCAAAATAATTCAACCACGTGGAGTGTGTGATTTCCTCCCACAGTCGTGTCAGAGACACTCCAACACCACGTGCACCGAATTTCACTGTTCTATGTGCACAGGGACATCCTGGCAACATCTGTCATATCCCCACGCCCAGGGGGGCAAATAAAAATGCCACAACGCAAACAACTCATGGGTAGCCCATATCAGACCCAGGGAGCACACAAATCTTCGGGATGAGAAGTGGCTACTGGCACAAGGAACAGGTCACGTTGCAGCGTTAATTGTGCATGGAGTGGCAGCAGGTCTGCGTGACAAGGATGAGGCCAAAATGAACCGTCGTGTCTAACGCAAGTCTCCTTCTATTAAAGTTTCTTTCTGTTTCTCTGCTACTCACAGGAATGGAGAGCCCAAAATAACGGCAGCACTGTATGACTTTAAAAGGGCAAATTTTAAAAAGCCCAGAGCAATTGCTGGCATCAGTGAAAGCAAGGAACCTGCTCAAAGCTTCTACCAAAGACCCCAAAAGTCTCAAACATGGAAAAGCAGCAGGATTCCAATAATGAAAAAGCCATTCTGGCAAAAATGAGACGTGGAAAATGCATGGGAACGTGATCTCTCCAGGCACAGGAAAGGAGAGAGAAATGGCACTGAAAAAGAAATGTCCAGTGCCAGTGACTGATGGGGACCTCTAAAGGAATCCATTAAATCTGTATAGCCAACAGAATTAATTGAAAAATAAGGCACTTTATAAGCACGCTAGGAATAGAGAATTAGATATCTGCCAGATTCACTATTAGGTACCATCAGTAAAACTGGAAGCAAGTACTGTGCTGAGGTGGGATGAAACAACCCCCAAAGAGGAGGAGAGGAACCCACAGACCAATCACGTGCACCCCACTGTGCCAAAAGCAGGGCTTTTCCCACCAACCTCCTGTGTGACCTTCCTTAAAACATCTTAATGACTCCTTACAGCCCCTGAACGACAGAAATTTCAGTATTGCCAGACATCTGCCAAAATAAAGCATTTTCAGACCAACTGGTGGAGCTCAGGAACTCTGGTGTAGTCACAGTATTTGGGTGAAAGGCAGGAGCAGCAGGCAGCCCGGGGTCAGCTCCAGCCAGAGCAGCAGGACAGAAAATTCAGGTAAATACATGAACTGGAGACTAAAAATACAATTCCAATCAGCCAGCCGAGTTTCCTGGAATTAGATCTATTTAGAAGACTTATCATCTATCTAAAGGCATTACTGCTGCCTCATCACAGTGTTTGCCCACATTTCTCCAGAGCACATAATATTCTGAGGATGAATCTCACAGCAGATGTAACCAGCTCCACACACATCAGGCATGTGCTGCCGAGTGGGGAAACAGCATCCAAGCACCTTCCTCGGGGATTTCTGTCCCTGCCCAGCCTCATCCCTGACTCCTTTCAGGGGGATTCTATTAAATGTAAATCTGTAGCATGAAAAGCTGCAGCAACTCGTGGATGGTTGGTCGATGGCCCAAACCCCTCCAGTGAGGCCACAGCCCACCAGACCACGTTTTTGTGATGCAGGGTGATACACGGGGCCAGGACAGAGACCTGTGCAGGGCCAGGAGAGGGTTTGGGATGAGCGTGGAGCATCTCTTGTGTAAGACATCATCGCAAAGCCAGAGTGGGTGGTCCCTGAGGGCGCGGTAGGAAGCGGATCCGTGAGGAGTCACAAAGCGAACTCACACCAAGGGCTGCACCCAGAAGGGCACCTGGGCAACGCGGCCACACCGAGGGGGCCGCAAAAACCACACGAGGAGGAGCAGGAACCCCTCGTTGCGAGGCGACAGCACCTTCAGGCTTCAGGGGAGCAGGTGTGGAGGTGACCCGGCCGCTGCGGGCAAGGAGCAGCGAGTGACGAGTCACCTCTGTGACAAGGACACGACAACATCCCCCCCTGCAAGTCAAAACTAGATAAGTTCAACCTTGAAATGAGATAGCATCTTTCCAGAGTGAGAGCAATTAAATGTTGGCACAAGGTAGGGAGGAAGGGGGCGGGGGGGACTCGCCGTTGCTCAGAGCCATTAACACAAAATTAACAGGCTGCTTTTTTAACCCGGGCTTCTGTGCCTGCAAGGAGGATGAGCTGCAAATGCTTCCCTGCAGTTGCATTTCTGCAACACCTCCCACCTGGGGGGGCGGAAAGTTTCAGAAGCATTTTTTATGCTTGGGAAGAGTCCTGAGTGGTAGGAGAACAGCAGGGTCATGCTAAAAAAAGGAAAGATCAAGGCGAGAAGTCTAAAAACCAGGGTTTGCAAGCGCCGGCTGAGATTCATCTCGCTTAAATTTAGACCTCAAACTCAGACAGCCAAATCAGAACCAGCACGCTGAAAGGCATTTGCCTAGCCTGCATGCGAGGCTTTGCAAAGACAGAAACAAACCTCATTTGGAGGTGCCTGCCCCGCCTGTTTGGTGGGGGGCAGCTCAGAACAGACGCTTTTAGACGCCCAAGCAAGGGCAAACAAACAGCGTCCCCTAAAGCAGCTCCAACTGCGAGCGAGCTGGCTCACACGACCTGCGAAGCTGAGAGGTATTTTCAGCCCAGAATGCCAGTTCTGGAGACTCTGCCCTGCAGCCCAGCACCCAGGGGGCAGGAGCAGGGTGAGGAGCTAATCCAGCTCCTGGAGCCAGGCCTTCACCACTCTGTTTGAGGCGCAAAGAAGAGGCAAACACCACCCTCTGCAAGGAGGACTCAGGCTGGAGAGCGTGAGGTTGGTCGGGATGTTCCCAGATCAATGTCACCCTTTCCGAACGCGGGTTATTTGGTTGTAATTTCAGGTTTTATCACTCCTTACTAGCAGGCTGGGCTCAGCTGCAGGAGGGAAAGGACTGCGATGAATCACAGTCGGAAAAGCGCCAAGATCACCAAGGATTAACCCTGCACTGATA
>VZTZ01032207.1:0-13211 GCA_013400955.1 Drymodes brunneopygia | reverse complement strand
AGGTCTGAGAGTAGAGGCCTGAAAACTCATCTCTACAACTCAGCCTTCGAGCAATAGATAAAACTCTGTGTGGTTGTTGCTGTGGGTAGATGTATTCTGTTTCATATTTTTAATAGCAAATAGTAAGATACACAATTTTTACTGGCTTCCAACTTGAGAGTAATTTCNACTTGGTCTTGAACACAGCCAGGGATGGGGCAACCACAGCTTCTCTGGGCAACCTGTTCCAGTGGCTCATAGTACTTAAATCCTTTATCCTCACAGTAAGGAATTTCTTCCTAATATCTAATCCAAACCTACTGTTTTTCAGTTTTAAGCCATTCCCCCTGTCCTGTCACTACGTGCTCTTGTAAATAGTCCCTCTCCACCTTTCTTATAGGCTCCCTTCCCTTCAGGTACTGGAAGGCCACAATTAAGCCATCCCAAAGCCTTCTCTTTTCCAGGCTGAACAACCCCAATTCTCTCAGGCTTTCCTCACAAATATGGTTCATTTTCAGCACTGGGTCCAAACTGACCACAGTGAAGAGAGTGAGCTGGAGATACATGGCATTGCTTTTCATGTGCAGGGATGGAAGCACGGCCTTCTCTAGCCTGTGCTAACCTGGCTGGACGAACTGAGGTAGAAATGAGACATGAATGTGGATGTGGGCACAGCCTGGTTGTTTTGACACACATATGCAATTCACAAAACATATTGATCGAGAGGATACCACTCTGGCTTTTAGTGTGTCTCAATATTTTACTGCTTTCTTTTTCCCTTCCAGAATACTCTGTGTATTGTCAGATACAGATATGAGAAAGCAGGAGATGAGCTATGGGGAATGTGGGGAGCAGAAGAGAGAAAATGAAAGTGAAGTTATAGACATTTCAGAGCTAAGCAGTACCCACAATACTGTATTTAAACCCTGTGCACATAACTGATGAGGAAAAAAAAAAAGGCAGTGGTTTCATTCAGCTTAAAGGGGACTAAAATATCTGAGTATTTTTAATGCAGATTTTAAAAAATTTTTTTGAGATCGTGGAACTGCCATGAAATGAAATCCTTCAAACCCACATATAATAGCACAGCATTTCCATTATATTCTGTGGAAGTTGGATAAAGGTTGAGGTTTTTCACCTGGTGAAAGTTATCCAGGCTCAGAGCAGTGCATGGCAAGCAGTTAAAGAGGATTCACCTGTTTCTACTGATTCCAGGATGACCACTAACCCAGTGTTGCACATGAAGCACAATACCTCTCTGGGCGGATATATCCTCCTCTTCTGTGGGTATTTTTCCTCTAAAACAGACCCAGCCACATCTTATTGTCAGATGAAGACTGGAAAGGATGATGAGAGCTCCACAAAGCTGTTGCATTCCAGGTTTATTTCAGGAGAACAAGCTGGAGCTGGGATAGCACCCAGGCTTGTGACTGAGCATGGCCAGGAGTGAGCAGGGAGCTCCTGGCAGTGGCAGCCAGTGATGGGGAGCATCTTGTGATACCAGAGGTACCCAAGGAGTGCACATGGAAAGATATGAGCATTAAAAGGAAAAGGAATGCAGCTACAAACCAACACTGTGAAGAAATTGTTCTAGAAAGATTGTATCTGATTGAATTATATGTACTTGGTTGGAAAAATGTATATTAAAAAAATTTAAATCTCAATAGTTGAGAGTCAAGCTGCAAATATGAATATCCTCATTACTGTAGACAGCTACATCTAATAAATTAAATTTCCAGGTATGAATTAGCTGCAAATTTTTGCTGTACAAATGCATGAAAGGGTTTCATTTGTTCTTAAATGGAACTTACCTAATTTTCAATCTATTATATATGACTTTTGCTACTCTAGTCTCTATCAAAGATCAAGGCACTATTTATGTAGGTGCTAAAGAGATTGCTAAGAAGAGTATTATTGCGGGGGCCTTACAATGTCAAGGTGGTGGCTGCAAATGAAAGAGAATCCATTCTTTCCTCTTCCCCATCAGAACCCCATCCAAGACAATGTACTATGAACAGGTAACTTAAGAGGCATAAACAAATTGCCTGTGCCAGTGCTGATGCCTTAGCTGCTGTGAAATGGAGGGGAAGAATACTTTACTTAAATCCAAATATGCCTTTAGTGTTGGCTTCAAGTCCCAGCTCCATGGTGGAGTATCAGGGGTTTCACATTGGCTTCCCGTACCACACTATCTGAATTGTGGTTTCCTGCTTTAGTTACTTTTGTTAAATGAACCTGCCTGTTTCCTTTGAAAGTCTTGCATGAGTTTTTAGTGTGGTACAAGGGCTGCAAGTGGGTCTTAGAGGGGTTGTTTTTGGGGTATTTAGCCAAACTGGAGCAGTATTGAAATAAGCATTGCAGTGGCAGAGTTGGTTTCTGAAACACAGGTGCCTGGCACCAAAAACACCGGCTGTGACGCTGCTTCTAATTCTTCACACTGCCCTTTTGACATATAACTTTTTCTGTATCAGTCTTTGAGGATGGAAAAACAAAGCCTTGTCGTGAAGGTGACTGCACAACCACAGAGAGCAGTGGTTTCAGCATGCTCCTGGCTGGCTTAAACCTTCAAGTAATGTTTGCTGCTGTGGTTGGTGACATTATCAAATTTCCCAGTGCAAATACCTTTGAGAGGAGCAAGCCTTCAGTTTTTCTTCTTACGATCATTTAATGAGTCATTATTTACTTTTGTCACATAGCAATACAGGACTTGATTTCTGGGAAAAAAACTGTAACTCTGCTAAGGTTGTTGCTGAACAGAAGCAGCATATTTACCATAACAAAGTTTAAGCTCATCACATGGGAAGTTTCCAGATATAACTTTCATTGTGGTTTCATATTTTCCACTACGTTCCTGAGGGACAGCAGCTCCTTTCAGATGAGCTCTGCTCAGTAATGAGCTTGAAAGTTGTTTCTACTTGGAAAGGAGAAATCTATTAACAACACAGGAAAAGTACCATGAAAAGTCAGGACGTGAAGCTGGGAGCATTTCAGTCACTTCAGTTTGGGTTATGGCAGCAGGAATTTTAGGATGCACAGTGTGTGAGGAGCCTGTGCATTGGTGCCCTCCTGCCACAGGCTGGGACAGGGTGTGCTCCCAGATTGTGGCCTTGGGCTTCAGTTTCACTACAACCCTTTATGAACAGGTAACTCAAAGGTCTTTGTTTTTGCTGTTGTCCTTTTTTTTTTGTTTGTTGATGGGGTTTGGAGAGCCCTGGGGGAAGAAACTCACTTTTGCTTGCTTTAATCCTCACTGATCTGTTTCCCCCATAAGGTGGGGTCTTTTTGGTTTTTTTTCTTCTTTTTTTTTAATGCTAAATGACAAAGCACATGGGCTAAGCAGGTTTACAGGGTGTTTTCCAGCTTAATAAGAGTGGGGTGGATCACATTGTGCCCAGTAAAGCCCTGGAGTGATGGGGATCAAATGTTGCTGTTGTCTTAGTCACATCATGAAGAAGGAGACCCTTCTGTCTTCCTGGGCAAGAGTAATTTCTAATCCTCAGATGTCCTTGCAAGCCTGCAGTGCCAGAGCTGTAGGAGAAATAGGCAAAGGAAGGAGTGATATGTTTTCTCCAGATTAGCCTGGTCAGTTTACTGCAGTGATTTACAAAGAAGTAGGGAGCAAATTTTGCCACTGGGATAGTACATGAGGTTTGCTGCTGTGTCCTCCTTGGCCATGAACTCGTTAGGAACTGCACATGCACAGACCAGCGATTCTGCACGACTGCAGTGCCAGGTCCCCTCTGTTATAAATACAGGCAGCTTCAGCAAAGCTGCTGTGATTTATGCCAGGTGGGGACCTGGCCAAGGGGCCAGGCTAAAACACTGATACAAGGAAGTTTCTCTGACTTTTATTTTCAAATACTCTCATTTCAGCAGCTCTGCATTCATGTTAGGGCTGCCTCTTTATCTTCTCCTCTCCTTCCTCTCCTGCTGGTCTTGTGCATTTTTGTTTGTCCTTTGCAATTGTATCAAATTGGATCAAAGCAGAGGTGTTGGGATTTGGTTTGGTTTGGTTTGGTGGGTTTTCTTGATGTTTGTTTGTTCAGGATTTGTTGTTCTTGGGGTGGTTTTTTTTTTCCCCCTGACTTCCTTTTGATTGTCTACTCCAGTGTAAATCTAGGAAATTTTGGCTTGACCACTAAGGTATGAACTGACAGTAGTCTGTTCTTAGGATGTCTTTCTCTTAATCAAAATAGTAATTGATACCTGGAAGCACAAGACTATGAGAAACTTGCAGCAACTTTCTTTAAAATAGATCTCACTGAGCAGTCTGCAATCTTGTACGTATGTCTCCCTAGTTCTTGGGCTGCTTGGTTGCAAGCTGGGGGTCACCCATGGCATCAACTCTATCACCTTTTAACCACTAGGGTTGTACAAAATCTCAAATTAAAAAGACAGAGTAAGAATCACTTTTCACAAAGGGAAGCTGCTGAAATTCACAAACAGAAAAGAGAGGGAGGAGCTTTGAGTCATGGCATGCTTAAAGGGATGCTTCTCAGCCAAAGACTGCAATTCCCAAGTGTCATCATGAAATCTTGACAATTTGCCCAAATCCTATTTTCATTCAGGTGGTTTGTGATTAATAGAATTAAGCTGTAATCATGCAAAGCATAGGAAAGTATGTGAGAATACCCACCTTTTATGGCATGGCATTTGTTGGTACCCTCAGCTTGGTTGTAGCAGACAATATTAAAAGATTAGTAAGTAAGCCAGATAGTGAACCGCTGCTGCTAGAGTTGTATTTTGCAAGTATATTGATTACAGAGGATTTTTAAAGCCTTCAGAACAATGTCCTGTATCCTTATTTCTATGTTAGCTTGTAACGGTATATCTTTAATAAAGTGGAGAGCTTATTTCATAAGGTGTGAGGTGTCCTTTTGCCAAGATGTAATCAGTTTGGTCCATTCCTTTGGCTGTATAGTTTTGGGGTTTTTCCTTTTTTTCCCCACAAAGTTTTCTGTGAAATAGAAGCAGATTTTTGACAATGTTGACACAAAGTAAGGAAACCCATGCTGAGGTCTGGTCTTATACTGAGACAAGAGCAAACTTCAGTCTCCTTTGGAGGATGTTGGCCATACCTGATACTGTCTGCCAGCCAGCCAATTTCTTTTCTGGAAGATGTTCCAGAACAAAGCCCTAAGGCCTGTTCTCCAAATCCCTGCTTAGTCACAGAATAGGCTGAGTTGGAAGGGACCCATCAGGAATGGGTCCAACCCCTGGCTCTGCACAGGACACCCCAAGAATTGCACCATGTGCCTGAGGGAATTGTCCAAACACTTTTTAATTCTCCTTGTGTCAGAATATATTGTAATGGCTTCAATTAAACAACAGAGGATTTCAGCATTTTTTTAAAAATTAGTGATATGAATGTAGAGAATTGGATGTTAAGCTCCTGGCTTTCATTTTTTGTGTAAGGCTGCACTCAGTAGGATGCTTTTCTACAAGGCTCTCAGTCTGGGCTGTTTTTTTTCACAGCACCAAGCTGGTAGGAAATGTTCCTGATGGATTGAGGTAGCAGGAAGGTGAGTTGGAACGGGACCCAGGCAAAACGGAAATCCAGGGAAACTGCTCCATCAAGTGTTGAAAGGTAAAACTGGCACTGCAGGATGCTAAAAATACATGTCTGCCTTCGGCCAGAAGCAAGGTGATCCCCACATGTCCAGCACAGCTCAAACGTGCAAAATGCCCGCTGATCTTTGTAGGGCCAGATTCCACTCTGAGCTGCATAACATTTTATGGGATGGCCTTCGTTGTAATTTGATGTTTACGCCCTTAAAAATATCTACTGCAGTGGCCAGTTAAAGGCTGATTTTTTTTTCTTCTCCAACAGTTCTAATAAAAGCAAATGTTTTGCATATATGCTGATAAAATTCAAATTCATGCTATAAAGTAAAGCTTTACTTGCTTTCATTTGAAATGGAAAAATGATTGTTTAAGATTCGTAGGGAGAGAAAAGCAAGCATCTGTTTTATCTTGAATTTTAAGTGCGTATTTAATTATTCTGTTATTTAACAGAATTGACAGATATGAAGGCTGGTCTACATGTACAAACGTCAGTGAAATAAATTTTAGGCTTAGATATTCAGGATTTCTTGCCTTCACAGTGGAAATTTGAACACTTCTGACCTGAACCTATATTTTACTTATTAATTTAGGATGTCTGCATTGCTCACTGCTTAGAGAAAGTTTACTATCTACATTGTAAGTTTACCATCCACAAGTAGACCTTGATTTTTATGCTATTTTTTTCCCAAATGAGTCCACTCTTACACAGTTACTTGAATCAAGTGAAGTAAATTTTACTTAAATTTCTTGGTTTCTAGGGATTTCTGTGGAGAAGCTGCACTGAAATGTTATTGAAACTTCATAAGAGAATAAAAACAAATCTTAGTTGGAAAATCCAACTAGGGAACAAATGGGATTAGTGTAGAATAACCTGATTTTCAAGCAAATGCAGTACTATGAAGAATTGCACTCTCTGTAAAAAGAGGTAAGAGCTTTCAAATGTTATTTCTTCAAAATGTCATTGGTGTTTAGACTTATATTTCTGATAGAGTTGGGGTTTTTTGTTGTTTTTTTTTTTAATTTGAATGACAGAAAAATTCTTTCTTCTACTATTTTTGCTTAAAACCATTTGGCTTTTGCCTGTTTTTACCTCTTCCCCAGGGGCTGTCCCAGGATTTGTTCTATCACATCCTGACTGGTGCTTTCAGGAACCCCAAAACGTCGTAGAGTCATGGAGTCATTTAGATGGGAAAAGACCTTGAAGATCACAGAGTCCAACCATAACTGTTCTGAGGTATTGCCTCCATCCCCAAATGCTGAATGAGGATGGGGGACTGCACAAAAGCTAAAATTTTCCTTGAAAGCCTCAGAAAGAGGTGCCTAAAATTCACAAGCAGGTACAACCCAGGGTGTGCTCCCTCCTCACTCCTGCACCCCGTTAGCAAATAGTTATAAACAATATATTCTATAAATAATGGAATTTTCATTAAAATATTGACAAATGCCACCTTTTCTGTAAATGTGAGTTAAAACCACTGTGTGAGAGCAACCCAATATGAGCAGCACTGTGAGTTTCTGTCCCTGTTTAAAAAAATGTACATGTTTACTAGCACCTAAAGGCTTCCCTGAATTTTGAGTTGGTGAGAGAATGATTAGTTTATAGAGAAATAAATAACAACCAACCCTAACTTGTTTCAGAAAAGGTGTGGAGGAGGAGTTACCATCTTAGGACCTATTTCCTTCAGTGGGGTGCAAAAAATGTACATTGGGTGGCTTCAGGTGCCTCCCCGAATTGTTTGGGTTTGTGCTGAATTTGTCAGCATGGCTGAAAACCAGCCTGAAGGGGAGAGTGGTAATTGCTGGGGGACCTGTCAGCAGACAGTAAAGAAAAGGATGGTGAATCAGTGCAGAGTGATACTGTTTTTCATCTAAAATCCCAAAAACCCCTTCCACTACTATGCAGAATAACAGGTGTAACCACAAGCTTTCCTGGCTGCCTCCCCCAACCCAAGCTAATTTAGGTTTCTAAGCCTATGGAATGAGTACAACATGATCGAGCCAAAATTTATGAAAAAATACCCATGTTAATATAGGCTGTAAAATAAGTGCAAATGAAAGCTGAAGTAAAACAGCTTTTATTCACATGAAAAAATAAACCTGTTAGCTCTGATAATCAATTAAACTATTATAGAATCAAGCAGTCACAGATGTAGAAACTTATCCTCCTTAAAGTCATTATAAATCACATCCTTTCCTAAATCTCTCTGTTCCCTTTTATTGCTTACATTATAATCCCTGTCCGGGTATCATTTTCATTGCTAAACACACTGTTTGCCAGTCAGTTTATTAAGGTTTGTCTTGGTAGTGCCAAAAAAATTGCTCCTTTTCAAAGATAAAAGGAAAGCTAATATTAAAACAATAATTTCACCTCTTTGCTGGCAGGGCCTACTTATTGAAGAAATTGGCACATGAAATCTCTGAGGTGACAGGGAATTAGTGTGGCAATAGGAGCCTGCTTTGAAGTTGACCCACACTGTTCTTGGTGGTGTTGGGTATACCCTGTCTCTTGCAATAGGATGTGGAGAAAGAAAACTGGGGTGGGAAGCAGCTAACAATAAAACTGTTCTTAATTGATTGAAAGCTTTAGTAAAAAAAAAAAAAAGGGTGCAACACATAGGAGACAAAAAATAAAAGCAGAAAAATTATAGACTTGAGACTGTAGTGACAGAACAAGGGGGAATGACTTCAACCGAAAGAGAGTAGGTTTAGATAAGATATTAGAAAGAAATTCCTTACTGTGAGGGTGGTGAGGCACTTGAAGAGGTTGCTCATAGAAAAAGTGGGTGCCCCATCCCTGGAAGTGCTCAAGGTCAGGTTGGATGGCGCTCTGAGAAACCTGGTCTAGTGAAAGGTGTCTCTTCCCACAACAGGGCTTTGGAGCTACATGATCTTTAAGGTCCCTTCCAACCCAGGCCATCCTATGACTGATAAAAACAGCACAGAGGCATTAAAGGGCCTGGGGCAGTTAAAGGAAATGTGCAACTCTTGGGTTTGTACAGGAGGGGTTTGGTGACATCAGGCTTACAGAAATGGTGTCAGTAAAGTGCTCAGAGTAGTGAGAGGGTAGAAAGGCTAAAGAGCATTTCTTGATAAAGTGAGGAGTGCTCTAAGTTGTTGCTACAAAAGCAAACACTCGTATTACACCCAAAACTGCTATCAGTTCAACTGAAGCCTGGGGGAAGCACCAGCCTAACAGCTTAACAACTCTTCTGATTTATATGCAAAAGCTACTATGAACAAGAAGCAGAGCTCCTAAAACATGACTTAAACCCCAGCCTGAGAATAGAAGAGATGTAAATGAAATGTGTTCTGTTTTTCTATGGTTTAGTTGGTGGCAGGCAAGCCCAGAGCCAAAGAAAACTGACAAGCCACACTAGGGCTCAGGGGTCTGAGCACTGAGAGATAGAAACCACTGCCAAGTGGGAAGGCTTTTAAACCTTGAACAGTCAATGCCATTTCAGCTTGAAATGCTCAACTTTCATGAGAGCTTGATGAAATAAAATGTAACAAACGCATTATCCAAATATGTACTTTATGTATGCAATATATGTATACAAAGGAACTTGAGGAAATGGCATGAAGTTGTCACAGAAGGTTTAGGTTGGATTTCAGGAAAAGGTTCTTCACCCAGAGGGTGGCTGGGCACTGGGACAGGCTCCCCAGGGAAGTGGTCACAGCACCAAGCCTGACAGAACTCAAGAAACATTTGGACAACATTGGGGAACACATGGTGGGATTCTCATGGTGTCCTGACCAGGGCCAAGAGTTGGACTCAATGATTCTAGTGGGTCCCTTCCAACTCAGCAGATTCTATGTTATTATAAATGCAACAAGGCAAGCAATGTCCCCTTTTTTGATAGGTAAGACTATTCAAAATAAGAAACAGAAATGGCTCCATTTCATGGCAAACCCCTGGTAGATCACTGTGGTTAGATGTGGATGGGCATCAGAAAAAGCGGTAGTCTCATCTCTAGTTGACCGAAACATTAGGAAAAACTGCTTAGAGAAAGAAATAGGTCAAGATGAGGTAGCATGGGAGAAACATTTAAAGGAAAAGAAAAACATCTCTCAGTTAAGAGCAGANTCAAAAAACAACTGGGTGTGGCATTTCATGCCATGGTCTAGTTGACAAGGTGGTGATGAGTCAAAGGTTGGACTTGATGATCTCAGGGATCTTTTCCAGCCTAAATGATTCTGTGACTCTGTGACCCCTGGGACACTCATCCCACTGTCCCTAGGCTTTCTTCTGCTTTGTCAAAGTCACTCAGAAGTGATGGGACATTCTAAACTCAGTGTAGAGGGATGAGGTTTCATATCTTTTTGAGTCTTCATCACATTGGTTACATTTAAAAAATCTAATTTTTAAAGGAATGTGACTGGCGGAAAGATTTTTTTTTCAGATTAATTATCAGATAATTGGTGCAGAGTTATAGTTTGTGACTACTTATAATTAGTAAGGCAAGATCAGAGTTTGTCTGAGATACTGGATGGGTATTTCTGACAGTCCTCTTAATGAAACCGTTTTTATTAAATTCCTGGACTCTGAATGTAACAGATTCCTATGTCAAAGTTGACAGGACTCCAACATCTAACTACAGCCCTGCCTCAAGATAGTAAGTGAACTATAAATTCTCAGCCTCTTCAGGACTAGGATGAATTGGCTGTGAAGTTTCATATGAAAAGATATTTTAAGTTGCTTCATTTTTAGTCACAATTTTTCGTGCCCACATGAAGACTCAAACATCTTGGTGCCCCATTCATTTAATGGAGCCATTGGACATTCAGTGATACTGAAAGCTGCTCCCAAGCTGCTTCAAGAGAGTATTTTCAAACTCACAATGCAATGAATCTTTCCTAGAACATTTATAGACCATTATAAAAAGATAAGTGAGCTACCAGTTCTTTTCTTGAAAATATTAACAATGTACTTGCTTTGTTGAATTTCTGGAGAAAATAGAAATTAAATTTTTAACATTCTCTTGACCTAGGAAGTGTTGAGTTTTCTGCTTTTAAATGCATCACTCTGCTGTAAACAGAAGGATATCTGGGTTGATAACTCAGTTTGAGAGGCTCATGTCAGAGTAGGGTTGGTCTCATGATGAGCACCACGTGCTCAACACTGAAAATGCTTCTCTGACCTTTTCCTGGCATGCACGCTCTGGACAGAAAGATATTTTGACATTTTTAATGTGATATGAAAGGATATGGATATCCTCTTGTGAAATACAATGAACTTATGTGTTTTATGTCACTCTGCTTTGAGACAGCTGGAGCTGAAAATGGGCTGTAACTATAAACACCATTAGTCCATCTTTTTTTTTCATCCTCCTGTGCTTTTAGACCCATAAGGACAACAATTTACCTGCCCCACCTGCACTCTGTAGGGGCACTGAAAGTTATGCTCAGGTAAACTGAGACACTGGTGGCTGGACTTTTGTTGTGCTAATATCTCTTGACTGTGCAAAGAAAATGAGTGTTAATTACTGCTTATGCCCTAAGATTTTTATGAAAAGGTTATAAGAGATCCTTCAGGCAGTGGGAAGGGCCAGTGTGGAGAGTGGTCCAAGGTGGACATGTGCAGTGTGGTGGAGCAGCTTTCTGGGCTTCCATCACATCAGCAGTGAAGGCTGATGCCTGGATTTGGCCACCATCTGCAAAGCCAGCACTGGAGAACACCAACATGGCCAGCAGGAGGGTGCTGCAGCCTATCCAGCAGGTCTTTGAGAGCTGCTGGGAGAACCAATGGCTGGTGGAGAGCGTTCAACACGAGTATCCAGATGAACCCCCCCAGCACTGCAGCCACTTAAAGTGGTCCCCAAACTCCCCCAAAAGAAGGGGAGGGATCACCCGACGGCAGCTTCTAAAAGCCTTTTGCAGTCATTAGTGCTGTCCCCTGTGCTGCAAGCTGCCTGCAGTGAGCATGTTGATATCTCTGCAACGTGCTCACATTTCAAAGGCGCTGCTCCGGACCAGCTGCATCTCAAGAAATCGAGCAGTTTTTAAAATTTTCTGTTCTTTTTTTTTGTTTTTTGAAGATACCATGCCAAGTCTTTTGAAATGAAAGCTGGGGCAGGCCTAGTGGAGATTAATGTACGAAAAATGCTGCTGGCTTGATAAACCACAGATGTCTGTGAGATTTGTGGACGTTGCTGACAGCCCGTGATGGTTTGCAGCTTGCAAGGTCCCCTGGCTCCAGGACCAAAGTGCTGAATCCATGGCTGGAGGTGCAGGGCAGGGTTTGGCCCAGCCTGACGCTTGGGTGAAGGGTTTGAGGAGACCTGGAAGAAAAACTGCTATGGACCAACACTGTCATTGCAGTGTTTTCTTATGTGCTGCACCTCTTGATGCAAAAGAATAACCTTTTATTTTTAATAATGTCACTATTGGCAACTGTTTTTATAATACAGGAATGGGGACACATAAGTTAGTGAAATTCTGTGAAAGCACAAGATGGTGGTGGAAACTCAGGTTATTGCACCAAGCTTGGAAAATTGAAAAGGTGACTTATGTTGGTGGAATCATTCCTAGTGGGTGGACAGGAGCTGGGCTTCCATTAACTCTGCATACTTCATAAAAACTGTGCAACTTTTTTCAGGTAAGACCTTCACTGAGTCCTGTTGGGTGGTACCAGTAACACCAATGAATTGACAAAAAATTGTTGCTTGAACTTTTTAAACTCAAGATCATCCTGTCACCAAACACTGTCACAGAAGAAACATACAGCATGACATTTCCTCTGCTAGGAAATGTGCTAGTCTGGGTGCTTTGTTTTAAGACAGTTACAGATGATTGCATATATAAAAATATGACAAAATTAGTAATTTCTTGACATGGATCACACATATAGACTGCATCATTTATGAGATGCTGCCAGTTAGACTGCTTGTGGATCAAGCTCTTGTGGACACACATGAAGTTATCCCTCACATACTGTCAGTGACTCCTCGTGCAGAAATCCCCTGGGAGTCTCATCCTCTGCTCAGATTAAGGTTCTTCCAAAGCTGTGTTCTTACATGCCCTGATCTTGTATGCTCAGGTTTATTTTAGGCAGATAATTAAATTAAATCTGTTGTAGTTTTAATTTTGAAGTGATGCTTTTTCATCACCTTAAAATACCTTTATGGGCACCAATGTTTATATGCAACTTGTTAGTACCAATACTTTCCATGTCAGGATAACAGGAATTGGTACAACCCTTGTCCAAAAAGCCTCAGGAAAATGCAGAAAAGTGCATTGCCAAAGTATTATGAAAATAATTTGAACCAGAATAGCCTTTGGTTGGTTGGGGTTTTTTTAGGTTTTTTTTTTCCTCAGAACAACAATAAGGTTTTCTGTAAAATTTTGATAAATGCCAGGCAAGGAAGTAAATCACTAAATAGTGATTTAAATGATATTTTTTCTATAATAGGAATCTATGTATGTGCTTGTAAATAAATTAGCAAAGAACCAGGCCTCTCTTGTCATCTTTGTAATGCTGTCTTTTTTTCCTACTGGCAGCCTCTGTTGCTCACCCAGGCTGGTACCTTTTGCCTTGTGTCTAATCAACACCTCTTGGCAGAATTCAGAGACAGCTGGTATTTAGCATATACATTTTTATTGGAAAAACTTGTACATTGGTAACTCACAGAAGTTGATAGAGGCAGCTAAGAAATAATTTCCATAAATTA
>VZTZ01032204.1:0-29617 GCA_013400955.1 Drymodes brunneopygia | reverse complement strand
CTCACATTTTTTCAAGAAGAATGAAACTAACTAGGAAGAGCTATTTCCACTCTTTGGGTAAGTTTACTGGTAGCATGAGCCAAAATACAATGATCTTTAAAAGGAATTTACATTTTTAAAAACAGGACTTTTTTTTTAAATTCAGCTCTTTCAAAATATTGCAGATTAGTGTTTTAAAAATATTTCTACTTTTGCACCTACTGCCTGAAGAATGAGAAATACTCAGTTTAATTTATTTTCCATCTGGTAACAGGCATTTACTTCCTTCTAAAGATGACGGATGTGCTGATCACATCAATGCAAGAAAGTATCACCAAATAAGACCAGAATTTTCCATTTGCTTCTGTTGTATTTAGGCAATCCTTGTTCCTAAGAATGTTCTAGTTTTTCACCCATATTTAGAAAATGTATTGTGTACCATGGTGAGATAGTCTGATTCTGGCCAGATTTGAACAAAAAGGCAACACAACGTTAGATAATTTTAGTCATAATGATACCATTGAGTGGAATCACAGTTATGCAATGCTATGTTTTCACAGCATTGTGGAGTTGTGTTAGGATACTAATTTCTTGGCATTGTAGCCCAATTATTATCATTTATGAACTCAGAGGATGGAAGGAAATTTGCCATGCTAAAATTTGAAGCAGTCCTTCAGCTTTCTACTTTGAGTCCACTGTTGCACATACACTATTACCATAGCAGCGGAACAATTCTGCTATTACAGAACAGGCACATCAGATGGATTTAAAAAATAGAGGAACACTAACAGGAATTTTTTGTTGAACAGTAAAGGAGAGGAGTTTAATGTGTAGAAAAGTCATGTATGAAGCAGATCTCCTTTCTGGAAAGCCAACCAAAGACAAATGCAGAAAAAAAGTACCAACTTGTTCTCTTCATCAAATGAAGTTTATGCAGACATCTCTTAACACCCACCACAAAAATAAAGAAAAATACAGTGTGTTTGGGAGACAAAAGTGTCAATTATTTTCTTTAAATTCCTAGACAGTTGTGGCTCTGACTCATCCAATTTTCTCAGTTTAATAAAATATGACCCTGTGGGAGTAGCCTCTTGCAAAATTTACCATAACTATCTTCTGCCTCCAATGTGAGAAATTAATTCTGAACATGTGGATAATTTCTCCTTTACTTGGTTAGTTAACTGTTGAGGTACCTCTGTGTAACTTCTATCCTGATCATTCTGGCAACATGGACTTTGCACAATACACAAAACTTTGATAGGATCTCTGAATTAATGTAAACTTTCCCAAGAACTTACTTAAGGGGGGGGCGGGGGGAAAGGGGGAGAAGAATAAATCACAGAATAATTATGAAATCAATAAACAATTAAACAATTCATCAAAGCTACTCAAAGTATCACTGCACCAAAAGACAAAGACTCTATGTTAAACTCAATTCATAAAAGACACTTAATGTGCCAAGCCGAGGCAACCATGCAGGTGATATACTTTTCAGTGTTTTAATTGTGTTGTTACCTCCACAGACAGTCATAAATAAAAATAAAATTAAAAGCGAAAAGAAAAGGAAGGCACCTAACACTACATTTTTTCCCTTTCCTAAAGTCTGATAAAGTTTTATTGCACTGTAATTTGCAATTTATAAGCAGTGACTTATGTATAAGCACAGTACACTGGAAACATTACATTAAGCCAAACTTCTGATCTTGAAAACCCCTTCCCAAATAAACAGTTTTTTCTCATCAGAGTATTTCTGATCCAGTAGCAGACATGCCTTCCTGTGCAATCTCATGGCAACTGACAATGCGAGAAATCAAGACATCACCAAGCCCTTTGGCTGTGCTGAGAGTTTCCTGGGGGTAGGTTGGTCACAATAAATTGTCCTTAGCTGTGAATTTCACTTTCCTCCAGAGACTCTAAATCTCTTGACCTCTGAGTCACATTTCGAAGTCCACATACTCTCCATCTGCTTGTTTGCAGAGAAAGGAGAGGATGAATGTCTGCAGAACTAGAGAGTAGGTTGAAAGGAGATGATTTAATATCAGAGATTATGCTACCATTTCAATAACAATGCACAACACCAGTTGCTGGCTTTATACCTTTCCACACATGTTTGCTATGAATCAATTAGCAAATGCTGTCATGACTAAATACCTCTGGCAAAAGATAAGGTTATCTACATCAGCTCCTAGGCCTTACCACAGCCAAAAACTCTTATAGGCTTTTGCAGATATATATTATACTTGGCAATTAACTGCCTAGATCTTTGTCATTGATTTGATCCTAAGTTTCCAGTAAGACAAAATAAAGAAATCAGTGTCCTGAGTTCAAGGTAAAAAGGGACATTTCTGTATTAATGGGGTACTATAGAAACTCATCCTCCATCAGTAAGAAGTGGTTCATCTACTAAATGCATAACAAGCTGACACATCATTTCAAATGGAAGCAACCAACATTATGAATTATGACAAAAAGAATTTTATGTTTTTAATGCTTGTGAACATTGACAATTGGCAGAGTAGATAAAATTTCACAGTGTCCATGAAAAAGAGAGTTTGTGCTTTTCAACCACTATATTGTATGAACCAAAAATAAATGACTAATAATTTTGGTGTAAAATATGTAGAAAGCCTGATGAGGTTTTGCTTGAATACTCCTTATTTAATTGTTTAGAGCGAGAATATCAAAGCAATATTTAAATAAGTCTACATTTGCAATTATGTACTCTTAAGTGTAAGAATTGGTATAGGCTCATGATCTTGTTTAATTTTAGGGAAGGAATTTTTTGTTTGGTTTTTTTCTGAAATTGAGTTTATGTCCAGAGTAAAGTAAGTGAGTAAGAAAAAATGTCACTAAGGGTCTGAATATAAAATAGGGGTATGAAATTGCTGGCAGATGAGGAAAAACTCTTCTTCATAATGGAAAGACAAGAAAAAAAAATTGACCCATGTCTTCAGAATTATTTAATGAATGGAATATTTAAGATAAAGGATGTATGTATTTTTTTGTTTTCATCTCTTACTCTGCACTGACATCCTGTTTTGTACATAGCGATACAGATTGCAATAAAAACTGTGCTTAAAAAATACCTTTTATTCAAGTACCTTTCATGCAAATTAAGTCTTACGTTCACAAAACCTCTTCTTAAATATCACTTCCATTTCTAAAATTACATTAAATTTGTTTTGATTTCCAAACTCTTATAAATAGAGAATGTTGGCTGTATACATTGTGGAAGGATCTGTCCTGCAGTATGAGAATGTAATTTCTCTACAGTTATAGAGAAGTAAAAAGGAGCACACAGAGTCTGTGTGGTTTGTTTCCAACAGAGTAAGAGGCCACAGGAAGATCAGAGATAAGGAATCTCTAGTGGTGTCAACTACAGTACACAAGACTAACCATTCCACTATATTTAAATGTATCTCCTAATTGCATTTTCCCTTCAAAAGGTATAAGTTGAAATGATAGAGGGGAGAAAAATGTGAAACAAGATCTGATATGTTTTCTTTTGGGAGAAAACTTTTGGGAGGTGGGTGATAGTTTCATTACTTGTTTTGGAAAAAACTTATTCTTAAACCTTTCTGAAAGCAGTTCCTTTTTTACCTAACTGCATTGTAGTTGGTGTTATAAATCATCAGAGATCTACATGACTAATGTGTGGAGGTTTATATCTGACACCAACAAAAAAAAATATACTTAAGTGTGTGCTTTACTAAATAAATATAAAAATACTATTTCCCTGCTACTTTTCTGCAATGTAACCACAGCCACAAAGGATCATCACTTTAATGTGTCACAAGGCCAAATACACTCCAAAACTTTCAAGAGCAATCTATCCACTTAAACACACACGCATACCCTTATAGAAATATATAGCTTTAGCAGCGAAACTAGTTCAGCTCATGCCAGTGAAAATAAACTGACAGCTCCTCTAGTACATTTTTGCCTCAATATAGAATCTGTTTTAGTTTCAGTGAGGCTTCATTTTGGTCCCTAGCTCCATCTGCATGGAAAAGCTGACAAGAACAGTGTTGTATCCTAGAAGTTTTTAACTTTTCATTAAAAAGAGCTACAGAAATGCTCAAAATCAGGCTTTCCTCCAGTCTCCTCAGACAGCTCTCCCCAGTGCCATGATCATTCAATGATAGTTCTAGTCTTTCAGAGACCTCTGACAGCAAAGTACTTTGGACTCATAACGTGAAAGAAAAAGCTTTGGAACTCTGCTGCCACTGAGAGAGATGAGCTATTGACAGACAATATTAATAAGAAATTCTAGTCCAAGATTAAGGAACAGCCCCATCCAAGTTAGATTTCCTAGTAAGTAAACCAAGACTCTGTTGGTCTCTGTAATCACATGGCTGGTCCCAAGCTAGGTCAATGGTTTGAGATGCAGTTACGTGAACTTCTGACAAGAGAATTTGGAGAAGGGACTGGAAGGGAGGCAAGAGAAAAGGACCATCCCAAACAGGATTTCAGTAGTAGGGAAATTTACTAGTTTCTGTCATAAGGGAGAAGTACATGATATTTAGCCTCCTTCCTTGAAAATCCAGGACTGTACTATATGGAACACGCATGTGCAAAAATGCATAGGGATTAAGATGGGGTAAGAATTTCCAAGATGCTGATTACTACACTGACTCCCTAGACAGACATTCTTGGTCATTACTAGCAGGACTTTTGGATAATATAACCTACCATGCACTAGCTATGCCAGCAATCTAAGTGCAAGCTCAGTGCAGGTTAGTGTTTTATACCCATTTAATGCAGACTATTTTCTCCTATAAATAAGCACATGAGATCACCTGATTCATTCTTATAAGTCCTGCAAAAGTAGCGTTACCTATCCAAAGGCAGGGTACAGTAAAGGGTGCAAAAAGAACAACACAGAAAAGAGTAGCGAGGTTAGAAGTACAACTTTGTCTCTAACCTCATCCTGACCTTCCTAACATTAGGAATGCCCTTTGCTACCTCAGAGGATACTTTCCCACATTCCAGGACCTTTTGGACTAACCACTCAGCTATAACAATGAAATTGTATACAGGAAGGCTCATGAATGGAGGAAAACCAACTTATATGAAAAAATTGACTTGCCCTATAGAATTCTGAACAGAGAGTGTGAACACTCACCTCACCAGTAAGCATGAAAGATGTACATTTATTTTAGATTTCCCTCAGCATTTTTTTGGAAGTGTTTAGAACAATGTCCAAGGAAGGTGAAGAGTAAGTAGAAATATGAGAAGATAGCCCATTGAGACTGAATGTAGTTTCAATCTACATTACCAGAAGCTATTATCCAGAGATGCAGGGGAAACTTCACCTAATTCTTTCTTCCTCTCTGTCTTCCAAAACATAAGACACAAATTAGCAAAAGAAATAAATAAGTAAAATCAAGTCCATAAATGGAGTTATTTTATGAAGACAGAAAAGCATATTTCTAGTCTGAAATGCTTAGCAGCCATTCACAGAAAGAAAAGGATGTGTTCAAAGCAATCTTTAGCATCCTATAAGCAGAGAGCATGTTGGATGTACCAACTTTGACACCTCTACATTTAGTCCAGTTCAGACCTGGAAAGAAGTCTGGCACCTACCTATTAAAAAATAGATACCATCTGACCAATTATTGCAGAAATTCATATCTGGATTCATATCAGAAGTCTAAACTGGATACAAGCTCAAAGACAATAATTTTGGCTGGTTTTGATTGAGATGTTGAACATCTGGATCAGCTTAAACAAATAGACTTCTTCAGGCTGGAGGCCCAGGTTGCTGAAAAGACAGTGTTTCAGAAGCACAACACCTAAAGCTGGCAAACCTCTATTCTATGAAGAGAACTCTGAAGGAGGTAGAAGCTTGGTCACATAAATAATTTTGTGGATCGGGTACCGAGTGAACAAGTAAATACACACAGTATTTGTTCACCCACAGCACAACTTTCAAAATTCATCTTTATGGAACATTTCAGATTTGACAAATTCACGGATTTCAAAGGACATTTTCCCAACCAAGCAGAAGTCTGAGATACTGAGTCAGAGTATTGTCATAAAGCAGCAGATGACCCAAAAACTTCTTCAGTGTTCTGATAACAATCTCAGCAGAGAGGGAATGATGGACTGCAGAGTGAAATCCTTTGGGGTATTTTGCTCATAGCAAGCTACACGTTATTGTTGATGACAGGATTGGAAGCCTGGTTATAGATGCCCAGGCTATATTCCCTCTACCTGCAGGTACAGGGACCTCAGAATTATCTACTCTGCCTTTCCAAATTATCAAAATATACAAAACACAATAAGGCACACTTCACCTCAACAGTCTTCCACAAAGATAAGGACCCCAAGAGATAAAGTATTTCTCCATGAATTTTAAAAATGGTAAATTATTTTTAACATTAAAATTATACTCTTAATTTATAATATGAATTTATGAGACTTCAGCTTCCATCTATTGTTTCTTCTTAGAATTTTATCTGGTATATTACAAAACCTTTAAAGATCCATTTTTTCCTCTTAAACTAATCCTATCAGTTCTTGAGTTTCTTAATGAATAGATTAATGTTAAAGTACTAAATTTTTCCTTTTTATTCAGCACTGAATATTTTTGTGGCTCTATTCTTTTCAACAAAATTTTTAAAATGTGGACAAATTCAAATACAAACAGCATTCCAGTTTTCCCACTGACATTGGTAAAATCACTATTCTGTTTCTCTGGAATGTCATAATATTTTTTAACATTGTCACAGTAGCAGCTCATGTGGAAATTCCTGCCTGTTGCGATCTGAAATATTTTTCAGAGTTGGTTTTACAGATGAGTGTCCCTCACTGAGAATTTGTCCTCCTTATACAAAACATTTTGTGTCCAATATTACTCAGCATGCCTGTCTAATTTATCATGCTGCCTCATTTGGTCTCAAGGAAAAACTTCCCAGCTCGTGATTGAAATCATATCACTGTAAGCCAATGACATTTAATTAACTGGCACTCACCGCCAGCTCAGGATCAGCAATACAAGAAATAAACCACCATACTAGATACTAACAAAATGGCAATAAATACCTAAAAACTTTATGAAACCTTTATAAAACTAATCTGTCAAAACAACATCACTCAGATATCCTCACAGGTTGTGCTGGTTATGAGCACACCTNTGTCCCTCACTGAGAATTTGTCCTTCTTATACAAAACATTTTGTATCCAATATTACTCAGTATGCCTGTGCTGGTTATGAGCACATCCACACTCCTGGTAGTGCAGGCTCCCCTGCTTGCTCACTCTGGCTCTCGAGACATGGGTTTCCAACCCTGGGTATTCCCATGCTGTCTGCCAATGGATAGGCTGAGAAGAAAGTACTCCCAGGTCATGCATGTCACCCTGTGCAGTCACTCCCCTGGCTGGATGTTGGCTCTTCACAGTGCCCAGCACAGCTCGCTTAGACCAAGCCAAAGGTTGCAATGAAAGGGATCAATGTCTGGCAGCATCATAAAAGACTTCTTGCTCTGTTTCTCTAACCTGTCCAGCCATTCATACTTTAAAAGCTTCATGCTTCTTTTAGACACATAAATCAGCTTTGTTTCATGGGCTTTTTTTTTGTTTTTTGGTTTTTTTTTAAATTTTTGATTATTGGAGGGGTGTTTGTGCTTTTTCCTAGTTTAGGGGTTTGTTTCTGGTTTTGGGTTTTTTTCCATTCTCCTCTTAAGCATTATCAGTTTTGAGAAATGTCTTCTAAGTTAGCCCAGTTAATCTTATTCACCCAGTTTGCTCTCACGTTCCCATCCCAACAGACGTTCTTGTCAAGGTCATTTTGCTAACTGTGGGCTCTACGCTTACATTAAGTGTAATTTTCTCTCATTGATTTGTCTAGATCATTGGTACAATTACTGTAAAAAGAGTTACAATGTCTGTATAATCCATTAAAAAATATTTCCTCACAATACTTACTTTTAAACATTTTACGAGTATTTCTAAGCTACTTAAATATCCTATGGTTTTTTTTGAGTGTACTTTATTTCCATGGTAACTTCTATCTACCAGCTGGGCAGTATTGGTTGTTTGATAGAAAACCCTTAGTACCCCATAGTACCATAGTACTAACATTAAAATTTTCCCTGCCTTAAGTTTCTACCAGTTGAATCCTGTACTGTATTTCCAGTTACTTTGCCTAAAATTTATGTCAGTGGAAATGGTCAATGGTTACCAAGTCTGTCCAAGTTTCACTTGTATCATTAGAACGTTTTCTAGATACATACTCTGAACAATCTTTTGAAAAAGTAAAACAGAACTGTTGATTTAAGAATATTTGTCCCCCAATAAATATTCCCCAAAACCCTTTCACTTGCTTTTTATTTTCACAATAAAAAATTTTAATAATAAATTTTTAAGACACAGAATAGAAATATTAAGTGAATTATTTTGACAGTTATGCATCACTACTGCTAATAGCTCTTCACAGGATGTGGTCAATAAAAACAACAAAAAGAACAGCAATACTCCCTTATTTCTGGTATATTCTAAGACTACCACACAACCACAACACTTCTCCCCTATGACATCAATTGTACTCCTTTTATACCTTATTTTTTTATAGAGATTGTTATGTGACTTCCTCTTTTTTCCTACTATGTACTAGTTTGTTTTGATATTGATTTTGGCTTAATTGTTAAATTTTTAATTCCTTTTCCCTTGTATCAAAGACAGACTCAAAGTCAAATATGAACTCCTTTATGATTTGGATTTTTCTATGGCAACACAATACATTCGTAGAAACTGTCCAGTTTATATTCACAGCCTTCTGTTTATATGTCCTTTCTAATCAATTTTTCTCATCATTTTCCTCATGTTTAGAAGACAGGTATTTCTGAAGCAGTATCATCAACTGCTTTTTATCTTTGATTTGCCAGAGGCAATCATCAACTTCATCTTTCTTTGCCACAAAAAAAAAATCTTATCTGGATGATACTTTAATTAGATGCAATACCTTTTGTGGTAGAAATTTATTATCTATACTTCTTTGCAACTCTTAATGATATTCGACTACTGCTGCATGACATTTTCATACATATCCCCAAAGCTGAAATTTCCCATTAAAAAATGCAATTATTTTTTCCACATGTTATGGAAAGTTACCTAAGGACTAAGCCATCCTCCACTATGGTTTGATTCACTAGTCTTTAACAGATACCTCCAGGCCTTTACTTAATGTATGTAACTCAATCTTCAGGGCCAGACCACTCAGGAAAATGTACATTACAGAAAGAGGGATATCAACATGAACATTCAACTGAAGGTGAGGTTTTCTGACCTCTTTCTGGTTCAAAGGAGAAATCCATTATGGTTTTAATTCCCTGCACCATATATACAGTCAAAATTCACACGGGCGTTAAATGCAATAAAACTCTTATTGAAGTAGTAGACTGTGCACTGCATATGAGCAACCTGAAAGGCTAATGGGGTCACCATCCTTCCCCTCTGGTAGCTGTGTCATCAACAAGCTTAACAAAAATGAACCTCAGCTCTTCAAAGGATGTAACAAATATAAAAGCTTTCCTCCGGAAAAATAATATTTAACCACTTGTAGAAGAAGCTGCCTGTCCAATAAGGGCTCAAAAACTGAGTAGGGGCAGAGAAAATCCTTGCAAAACCAAACAGCTAAGTAAAAAACTCTTAACACAGCATATATGCCCTTTGGCAAAGAAGCTCTTGGAATTGAATATATTTTTGCAATCTTAATTTGAAACTTGGATGTACTGAGGGAGGGAAAAGTATGATTCCTTAACCCTCTTCTTTCTGTCCCTGTAAAGCCTCTTCTAGCTTTTAAAAGGAAAACTAGAGCATTTTTTGTTAAACTGATTATAACACGTTACAATATTCAGTCATTGACATAAATAGTCAATACACAGAGATTACACCATCCTAAAGACTGAGAATTCAGACCCAAAATACGTAATTTTAAAAAGAACTGTTTTTGTTACTATTAGATGAGGTTTTGCTGTGGCAGTGAGATTAATTCATCAATTATTCCATTAAACACTTATGAAAAAGATGCACTAGCACCTGGGATGTCAGCAGGGATGGCAAAGAAACATGGAACCTTTGGAAATTTTGAAGCATTGTAGCCTGTTAATTCAAAATGGTATACAGACCATCTTTTTATATCTGTAAACCTGAATAGTTACTCTATTATTTAATCTCTGGAAATAAAGAAAAAAGAAAACAAAAACCTACAGAGCAAGATCAGTCCTGCTGAAGTAATTACTAAATATCTGATTGAGCTCAGTTGAAGCAAAACTGGGTTTATCTTCTCAGGATGACGGAAGAAAAAGAAATCTAAAAGGAATTAAACTGGTTGCATGGAAGGGTTGCTACAGAACCAACTAACTCCTACACATTACAATGCCGAATGAGGACTAAAAAATGGGCATTAGTGAATAAAAAACCACAATTCTTTTAATTAATTCCTGCAAGACAGAAATCTCACTTATACCAGTTCCTGGAGAGATTGTCATCCTCTTCTTTTACATGAATAGTCCACTAATAGCTGTTTTTGGAGATTAACAAGAAAGTAAAATGTTGGTCTGTAGTTGATGAGAATCTAATATGAAACTTTCATGCTCTACTCACTATCATAATAAGTTTCAATCAAGACAATGGAATCTGATGATCTTCAGTAATTTGGTGAGTGGGCACAGCACATAAGAAGTGAGGTGAGTACCCACCATAGCAGTCAGAGATGGCCACCTTTTCACCATAGCAAAGGTTCTGGAGTAAGTTCAAAGTATATGAACAGAGTTAGTGCCTGCTTAAGGTCTTAAGATAGTCTTTAGCTTAAGATTATGTCTAAGGTGTGATGATAAGCAGTGTGAGGAAATCTACACTGTTATGACTCTTGTTGCACCCCCGACACTGATGACCAGGTTCTTTGTGTGCTTGGCTTTATTTCCCATGAAACATGGCATGGGAAGGAAGAGGTTATTGCCATGGAAGTGAAGAAAGGCTTGTAAGCCAAATCAAAATGCGCTGCAAATCTCAAGGACACAAATACTTTCTGAAACTTACTGCCACTGTTTTTCAGCATCAGGTCAGATCCTTTAGGCAATCATTCCTATATGTATGGCAAAGTAAAAACACCAATTCCTGGGCCTCCTAGAAGTCGGGTCATCCTATACTGTCCATACAAATATGAAAGGAAATCACATCCATATTCCTGAGGATTATTTTAATGCACAGGACTGTATGAATCCAATAATCCCGTACCTGTCAACTAACTGATTCCTCAAACACAAAGAGCATTAATGAATGCTCTGAATTGCTGCTGGTTTGCAGAGAAAACATCATTTATTTAACTTCTTGCTGTGAGACTTATGAGTAAGCTTTACCTAGTTGCAAGTGAAATAACTGTAGATGAAATCTTTTGTTTTGTTTTGGGGGTGGTTGGTTTCCTTTTTAATTCTGCTGGTTCCTGGTTATATTGCTCCCCCACAGTCCTGACATAACAAGTACAAGCTTGGCAGCAAAACCACGGCAGATATTATTCAGTGGTCTGATGCTGCCTCTCTCCCTTTCACGAGCAACAAAGGTAAATCTTGTCTTAGCACTGTGAAAACAGAATTTTAAGACTTATTAGAGTGCTGTTAGTATTTAAATTTACACAGGCTATGCTATATACCTGAAATGCATTTTGATATGCCCAAGGAATAGATTCAGTCCTGGAAACTTCATTGTTGTTTCTAATTGTCAGTGACTGCTACGCTTTGCTTGCCTGCAGCTATCCAATTAACATATCCCCACTACAGAAAATATTGTAATATGCTCCATGTCCTAACAACAACAAGTCTCACACTCCACTTCTATCCAACAATTTCCTCTTAATTGGGTTTCCAACATATTAGCAAATATCAGTGAAGAGCATACGGGCACATATGCCATCAGATAATGTAGCCTGCAAACACCTTTTCCTATTGCTGTGAGAAGTTCTGCTGTGGAGATATTCCTGGTTGTTTAGAATATCGAGAGAGACAGAGGAAGAGAAGGAAACCTCAAGTCCAGAAGTGCAAAACGTGTAACTTGTGCCCTGAGATATTGCTATGGCAACATTTAAACAATGAACAGAAAGCCCTGCAGGATTCAGCTCTTGCTTCCTTGGATACCAAATGTAAATCCTGATTCTCTTTTATTGTGTGCATGCACAAGCGTCTGATTTTTGCCCTTTCCACTAACAGATAGAAAAGTATCCAGGCCCCCTACCAGGAACTACCCATTAATTCACTTCCATTTATTGCAGCTCGAATTTGCAACTAAAACATACCACTGGCATAATCCTCTCCCCTCTTGTGCCCCCATTTCTACCCCTTAGGAGAAAAAAAATGACCACGATAGTACAGTTAAATAAGAAGTACCCTTTTCTTTCTTCTGAATAAAACAATTAAATAAACCACTCTAAAATATCACAGGCCAATCCCCAATGTCTTCTGCCATGAAAGGAAGTAGAGGCAGGATGCTTTCCAAGGGCTGCTCCTTCTCCAAGCTGCTAGATTCAAGCATGCTGCAAGGCTGCCTTGCAGATCAGCATGGCTGCTGCTGTTCCTAAATCCTTCTCATCTGGGTTGTCCTGTAGGGGCTGAAGGAGGCTTGTTTTTCATTATGATTTTCATAGAGCAGCTGGCAATGGGATGAAAGGCCCCTGAGAATAGTAACCCAAAATCCAGTCAGCCTGACTACGCTAGAAAATACTTAGTAGGTGCCAATTACATATCTTCAGAGTCATTCTCATCCCAGACTGAAAATGGCACTAATTCCAGCATCCTTCCCTCTCCCCTTGTTCCCTCACTAGCTATCAGAACTAAGGCATATCTCCAAGCCAACACGAAGCCACCCTGGCACGATCGAGATGGAGGCTCTCTCACAGTGCTGCTGTGCACAGTGCACGCCTCCAGTGAATATACTGCAGCTTGGATAGCCTGGCTTGGGAACTTTCACCAGTATCAAGCTCTCTCAAAATGTGCTAAAATCCTGTCCTGAGCCCCATCCAAAATCTTCCTACCTCATATTACAACAGCAAGAATCTTTATGCCAAACAGGAGACAACTTTTTAGGTCACAGGCAAATAATTTTAAAGCCTACATATAGGAAGCCATAGCAACACCTCTGGAATCCCTTTGTTTTTCACCAGTCCCACGCAATTGCTTGTATTGGCTCACATCTACAGCATTTTTTCTTGGGTCTCACCTTATCTGAAAGTCCATTTTTCACTTGTCAGTGGTATCAGGCTGGGACATATTGTGACACAAAATTTGCTGCTCCAGCAAACTGAACCTGTTTCAATTCTAGATCAGTGCAAATCATTCCTGGAATGAGAAAAGACACAGAACAGCCATCCCGTTGCATTAATAACTTACACTTTGCCTGAAGTTTGAGGTATGTGATCTGTGAATATCTGGAAAACAATTAGAACAAACAGAGCAGGACCTTCCAATACAGCTGTATCTTTCCTCCTGCACAAGCATTTAGTGCCTAAATATACACATAATGGTTCCCTGTACAGTGCCAAAATCCCAGCTGCCTGGGGCGACTACCAAAAATATCGTCCATGGTTTGAAGAGGAGACAGCCCTCAGGACCAGCATATGCCACTGAATGACACACCTGTGCTCAGACACCTGCAAGGGAAGTAGCAGAGACAGCCAGCTCTGCCCTCTGGTTGAGGAGATATGTTGCTTCTCACTTAGCTGGATGTTTGGATGAATGTTTTGTCTATTTATTTTATGATGAGCCCTTTGGGATCTGGATAAGCCTCAGCACAAATGCTGAGAAATGCTATACTCATTTCCACTTTGATATGGAATGAGTTAAACTCTGGGTTTTTCCATGTGTCTTTTGGCTACTGTATTAAGTGAATGATTCACTGAAGTGTGAAACTGTTGCCTCTTTGGAAGCAGACACACATCCCTAGCTTTTAATGTTGACAAGACTTGCCTATTTCAGCCCAAACTGGTGACTAAATTTTCCCAGTGCTTTCTCATCATGTCAAGAAAATACTCCTGCTAGTTATTGTACAAAATGAATGGGGCACCTATGACAGCTTTCTGTTGTCCAAAACAGGCACTGCTCTATCAAATTTTCTGTTTATGTGTTCACTTGACAGCAATCCAGGGAAAAGCTTGGAGATTCCTTTTCCTTAGCCAGCTTCTTTTTCCTTCAGCAATTACTGAGCAGCAGCTTAACATAAATTTAGCTTTTCTATTACTGCAACTGCTGATGTAAGTGTAGCCCACAACAGGGCACAGACTTATCATGATACATGAAGGAATGAACAAGAGAGAGTTTTGCACTTATTTTCAGATGCTGACAAACTTATTACCCATTTAGTGTCCCACCAGGAAACATGGGCCCAGAGAAAAAAAGGAGGCTAATGCACTTCACACTAAAACGATTTAGCTATACTGAGAAGGATGAGAGTAATTGGAGCTGGAAGGAACAATTTTTGCTGTACCTGCTTCCTTCTTTTTCTGAATACAACTACTGCACAGAGGCTCTGATTTGTTCGTGTGGCCAAACATAAACTCCCAGAGATTTCCTTAGGAGCAGAATTGAACCCTAAATCTTAGTCCTTTTCAAGTAGCCAATGTTTGAGAGACATGATCTCCAAACAGAGGCACATGGGACACATTGGAGAGGCAGAAGTTCTCCTTTCCATTATGCCAAAAGATTCGGGATATTTACGTGAAGCAACAGTAGCTATCTAAGTGAATGGAGAAAGGGGGAAAATGGGAGGAGGCTAATATTCATTTGTGTATTTATCCAGGGAAGTTACAGCTCTGTTTTGTTATTTCGTGCAGGAAGCTTGTGAAGTGGGCCAAACATCCAGAAAATAAAACAGCTAAAATCTGGATCTACCAACACTTCTTTCCTTCCTGACTGCTCTCCCCTTCTCAAGAATATTGCTGTTAGAGAAAAGTGAAAGGAGTGGCAAGGCTAGTTCTGGACCTTGCCTGCCAAAAAGAAAAAATACCTATTCCTATTCAATGGCTCACTTAAGTAGTTGTTTCTCCCTCTCATTCTGCACCAGTCTTGCTTTAATACCTTCAGCTGGAGCCTTAACACATGAAGGCCAAGGTTGAAGAGGGCAGAGGTGAGGAAGGACAGAAGGGGAAGGGAAAGAAAGAAAATTCCCTACCCACAAGCTATGCAGTCATGCCAGGAGAGGGGACGGAAGTAGCACTCTTCCCCACAGGAAAACATGGACCTCTATTTTAAACATCATGTTATCCTCCCTTTATTCCACACTCTCATAAAACATTTCTCCAGGAAGGGAGTTATATTTACTGGTCTGTTACACATCATTGCTAATTTGTGAGCCCCATTATTTAGAACCCACTTTTAAATTATTTTCATTACCAGCACAATAAAAAAAAATCTCCTGACACCTTAGTATCCTCTTACTGCTTGTCAATCAAAGTAAATCTCTTTCAACTGCCATGAAAATCCTAGGGGACCCTGAAGGATTCACCACAAAATCACAAAGAATTTCCTAGGAGATCTGGAGGGCATAGGTGGCTAGTACAGCAGTTTCCTAAACTCCTCTTCAATAGAAGAATGTCCTCTCTCTGCCTGTTACTGTCCTTTCTTAGCAGTGGAGTGTAAAACATGCTATTACTCTCGGAACTGCGTTCTCAAAATCCATTAAAAGCCCCTGCCCCACACCCCCCACTCCCGCCAAAATCCATCCTTCACCTCCCTGCTTGATTATAAAATGTTCCTGTTAATACACTATATTGATCTGCAGTATCAGACCAGCATTCAAATTGGAGCCTTGAACTATTTTAAACGCTTACTAAATAAATAAACCTCCTCTGTGCATCTAATTCCATGCAACTTGCATCCATTTGTAGAGACTGGGCAATCAGGCAGCACCCCCCCACTCACTGCAAGGGCTTTCTCAAAAGATTTCTTTGCTAGTGAATATTTACAAATGCTATAGAGACACACAGGCAGGTGTCTGCAACACCCAAGGCTTGAGTTTTAGGAATTTGAGCTACTGTGAGAATTCAGTTCTATCCTCATTCCTTCCCTTCTCTCTTCCCAACCGCCCCCCCTCCAGCCATTATCAAAATCCAGCCAGGTTCTTTATTCAGGTGGGGGGAAAAGACTGAGAAAAGAGGAATAAGGATGAAAGAAGAGAGGCAATGGGGCACATTTCCTTTCCCAAAAAATAATAAAACGGAAAGTGTACTCACTGTATCCTCAAAGACTATCCAGCTGGAAATCCGAGTGATTATGAAAAACCGGGGGGGGAGGGGTTAGAAAACTATTTCATTTCAGCAACCATACCAAAAATAAAAACAAGAAAAGAAATAAAAGAAAAAGGATATCCAATTGCAATTTCAGTCCATACAGGTGCCAATCCAACCCAACACTGCTGAACTCTCCCCCTCTGGCAATTTCCTTTCTTCTCTGTCCTTTATTTTCTCGGTGGCTTTCAACTTTTCTGCTTAAAATTTCTGTAGTGGTAATGTTGATGGTTGCCTTCACTGAAGAATAGTGGCTTAAAATAACAGGAAAAAACAAAAATCCTTGCAGAGGATGAATGGTCCTTTTCCTTCCTGAAACTTTTCATTCCAATGTGAATCGTCTGCCTAGTTTCCTTTTTCTGAGGTTTTCTGCCTCTCTGGCTCCACTGCTCCCCATTGCTCTCTATTTGTTTTTTCTCTGGAGAGCAGAAATAACTGTATTTCCTTTTAAGCAATCCTCCATCTGTGTTCTTTTAATGTAATTTTGTTGTGACACTTAAGATCCAGGTCTTGTCAGGCAATTTTCTTTTTCCCCCTTCTTTGCTGCACTATCAATTATCCAATCCATGTGTCTCCACATTAGAATGGGGATTCCCATTCTTCTTTTCCTCTATTCCCCACACTCCTTTAGAAAAGAATCTCCTTTTGCACTTAAATTTTTATTCCTGTCTGTCAAAACAATAAACTTTTAGTCTCTCTCCCCCCTCTCCAAAGATCTGATTAGATTTCCAATCACAACCCAGTGCGCAATTGGATTTTTGATTTCGGCAAGAAGCCAGCAATCCACAGCATCAGCACCCTCTCCTTGTTTCAAACTCCACGTTATATCCTTTTGCCTTCCCTCCAACTCCTCTGCATTTTCATAATTTCACATTAAATGAAATTAAGGAGGGAGGGAGTAGAGAAAAATTCGAGGTTCCCACCAGCTGTCACAAATAAATCCATCACCTCGTTATTTTTTAAACACTTGGGATGGGTATTTTTAACGCCCACTCTCGCCTTTGTCCCCCCCACACTTCTCAAAATCCTTCAGACGTTAAAACTCCCCCGATGGGGCACAAAGAAACCCGGGAAGATGTGATTTGTCCTTTTAGCTGTAAATTTCAGAAGCACCCTTTGCTTTTCATTTTAGCTTCCTCTCCATCTTTTGTCCAGAAGCTATATGAATCCAGAAGCACCGAGACGAATAAACTTCTATTTCTTCTTTGAGGAGAGAGAGGATAACAGGGGAAGAAGGATAAAAGCTCTCCCGTCTCTGCCTCCCTTTTCCTCCCTTTCTGTGTTTCAATGCAGGTCTGATCTCATTTCCAAGCTGAGCCTGGTGTATTTCAGATGTACAAGTTGGATTTCCCTTCTGCACAGCAGTGAGTTAGTCTCCCATCTTCTTCTACATGCCAGTTATCTTCCCCCTTTTCTTCCTTCCTTCCTGCCTCCCTCCCTTCCAAGATGACACAGTCCCAGGAGCGCAGCCGCTTCTTTCAGCTTTTAGTTTCATCCCTGACATGCATAGCCCTTTGCAGAGCCGAAACGCTTCCTTCCTCCTGCGAGCTGCAGCTTGAATTCTGCCCGTGTGTGCATGTAGGGACGCATGTATGTGTATATCCAGTTCCTGACAGCTGCTGCTGCTGCTGGGAGTAGCTCCGCTTCTCAGCCGCTCTGCCTTACTGTTACTCCCCACCTTTCAGTGGCACCCCAGGATTTGCAAATGTCCCAGGGCCGGTCTCTCTGGTTACACTCCTCCTTCTCCCCTTCCGTTCTCTGCCCCTCTTCCTCTGTTGTGGTTGTTATATTTTTTTATTTTCTTTTTTCCCCCCTCCCCTCTTCTTCTCTCCCCCCCCCTTCCCCTTTTCCCTGCTTGTGATCAGTAAAATACAATTACCCAATTACCTCCCATCATCTTAGCACTGATTGGTCAATTGCATTAACACTTGATGTCAGGGAAAGGGGCCCAGAGCTGCTCCGACGTGGCATTGCTGCCACCTGCTTGACAGACTGGGAACAAACTCAGGGTTAGCTGAAGAAATCTCCAAGTCAGAAAACAGTAATTGAAAAACAAGGGATCATCTTAAGGAGAGGAATGTCAAAACTAATTTTCTTAAAAGCCTGCCTGCTTCTGACAGTTCAACCAGTATTCACAAGTTCCAGCCTAGCCGCTGAGGCAGAGTAAATGACAGCAAAATGAAATGAGGTATAAAGTTGTCTTTGCAAAAGAAGTACAGAGCAACCAGTATTCACAGGTACCAGCCCTGGCCACAGATGCAGAGGCACGATAGTAATATGAAATAAGGTATAAAATTATCTTCGCAAAAACTGTAACAGTGAAAATCATTTGCATTGAAAGACAATCCGTTTTCCAATTACAGAAATCAATGTTTGTTTTAAACTTGTATGCACATACAAATTACCTAAAACTCCATTTTGGCAGTTGTTCAAGGGCAAAAGCCCTTTGAACAGCTTCAAGGTTTCAGACAGTTGAATTCCTGCCTTCACCTATTAAATCTGCCACAGTTCGATTAGAATGACTTCTGACCAGCATTTTGGAGTTTTCTGAACTGGCTCCCTAATTTGGGTTACTGAAGTACTGACATGTTTGCTATGGTCTTACCTGCTTACCCAGATATGTTAGATGTAGTTATCTATGTTACCTGAAGTGCTCAGAATTGGACTTGTGTCTCGTTTCTCTCGGGGATCTAAGTTCAATGGAAATTTTACAGAAAATTTTGCATGTATAAGGTCAGATACTTGCTACTTGTATACGGTTGATGTATGTGCTGGCATTTGTCTCTCTCAAAATCAGAAAGACTTTATTTATAGATCTAACTCCTCCACACAACCCCAAAAAAAGAATTAGTCAGGTGTTTTAATGGTAATTATAGCAAACTTCAAGTATTAAGCAGTAACTCTGAGTTATTCCATGCATATAATAATATAACTACCTCTTAGCTCAGTCCTCTCTCAAATAGCCAAGATATGTTTGGTATCCTTACTCAGGCTTCAGCTTTCATGTAAAATTGACATACATGCAAATAAAATAAAGTTCTATGTCATATTAGAAGTTTTTTTCCAGAATTATAAAATCCATAAGCTAGCTGAATTCAGCCAAGTAATGCTTACTGAACCATTAACATTGACTTTCAGATTTATTCTACTGAATCAACAGACTTTCTGTTGATAAGGTCCTTCTAGATACAAGTTAAGCAACTGGAACCAGGGGCATTTAGGATCTGACCTTACTATCCCTGAAATCAATGGTTAAACATAAATTACATGCAATGGGGGAAAGGCTGAGTGTGTAGTAATAATAAATAACCCAAACCTAGTGGTCTTTCAAATATGTTAAAAAAGTCTCTGGGGCTTTTTGGGGAAGTTTGCGAGTGTGGTAGGAGATGAAGTTGCTGACAAGTAACAATCTTTTTCACAGCTGGTGAGCTTATTTTGTTCCTGTCTGATTCACTGATGCTGCTGGTGCATTTTGGGTCTACAAACGTCTTATGAGACTCTTTTTCTTTTTTACTACTCGAAATCCAAAAAACCACAAGGTTGTTCCCTTTCCCAGAAGGATAAAAACATCACAGTCTAATACGATTCCTCCACTGTTTTTTTTTGAAAGCTCCTGAACATTTTCCTGCTGCTATGAAGGAATCTGTAAGTGAAAGAGAAGATTTCTATAACTGGATTAAATAAATATATAGGTATCAGGTACAGAAGATACACAATTTTGGGGATCCAATCAGAATCTAAGACACAAGCATTTGCTATAGGTACAGTATTTCTGTTGATACAAAGTGATGCATATGATCACAAATGTGTACATTTTCAAATGACATCAAAATACACATTTCTAACAGATAACTACTTAAATAGATTACATATCTCTCTGTATACAAAAATAATATATTTACTGGCATATGTGTGACTAAACAAAAAATGTATCAAAGCTGCAATATGCTCTAGGCTATGATATGATCTCTCTTAAAGTTTGTTATCTTTAATACATCAATTAGGCTTTATCACATAATAAACATAAAAGACAGTGTGATTAGCTTCTTAGAACATAACTTTAAAGCAATCTTGTTTGCCATATTTATAGGATGACATTCCACACTACATGAAAATGTAAATATCCTTATACTAAGCCAAAAAGAAAAAAAAATTGCATTATCTATTTTATGAGCATATGTGGCTTCTCTGTGTGAAATCTATTTAAAATCTATTTAAAACAAATATTCTGGTACCATCACAGTAACTCATTCCTTAATCATATATTAAAAGGCTATCATTAACTCCAGAGAGAACTGTTACATTTTTCCTGCAGCACATTATATGTTGTTGCCTTGAAACAGTATTGTTTGTATATTGCCTTCAATCTTGCCCAGTCCTGAGTATGGGAGGATAACAAAACTCAAATGCATGTACTGGCAGATCTTCACATAGTAAACATGGACTACAGATTGTTATAAAACACCTTTTCCTTTCTGACAGACAAGGCCAGTTATAGAACTGTCATTCTGTGTATAATTAACCCTGGAAGAGACTAGTAGAAAAGACCAAATATTCAAATACTCAGTCATCTGGTGGGAGAGAAACATGGCTAAAGACTAGGAAAAGAGGATTCTGACCCTAAACAAAGGAGATGAGAAACATTATAATTGAATGAACAAACAAATTTTGAGGAGAAAACAATAAAACCAGATTGCTTTACTTAGATAAAGTGAAAAGCAATTGCAACATTTTCCTAAGTCAGTTGACAGGCCCACCTTCCTTTTAACTGAAAATGAGGAAATCATAAAGAAAACTGTGAAATGTAATATTCTTTCCATTTAATTTGGCTTTGATAACAAGAATCTGTTTGCTTATGGAGGAGACAGTACTGGAATTCTCTTATAGCTTACTGATTTCAAAAAGAAATAAAAATTGCTGACAAACATACTTTTGACTGCATAGATCTAGGATCAAGCTAATTAATTAATTCATTAATTAAATGGAGATCCTAAAACTCTCAGACAATATAAAATATATCACATATAATCTGAGAGGAAGACTGAATTTTCTATTGTAATTTGAGTCCACAGTACATAATTTCCTGTTTATGTGATTTCACTGATTATTGTTCAATTCTTTTAATAAAACAAGCACTAAAATCATGTGCATAACCATCAAAATGACCAGCTGACTGATACTGCCTCATATACCAATTTTTATGAGATTTTTTTTCTGATGTTTACAGTTCTAGTGAGAATTTTTTTTTTTTTTGCAGATAATTTCTACTGGGTCATAGCAACTTGGAAGAAGTAAAAGAAAAGATATCTTCTTTCCAGGAAAAGCTGTGTAAAACCACAGGACATGATTTTGGCACATGGATGTGTACATGACTGTTCAATAAACTCATCTCTTCATAAAATCATAATAAGAACTGTTTCTGATAAAGATGGAACTGAATGGTGGGGTTTGTTGTTTACATTTGAAGGGAAACATTCTCAAAACTTCTGTATGTTTATTACATGTTCCTATTGCAGTTGGGTTAATAGGACAAATTTAGAATTGTACATTTGTAAAAATTTTCATCTTCCATGCTAGCCATTCATCAGTGGAAACAGCTTGCTGCTTAGAGAGACTTTCTAGAATTTCTCCTTAAGGAACTGAGTCACATATTGTCAAAGTTTCCATTATGCAGAGACAAAACCAATTCCCCAAGCTGATCATGAGACATGCCCTTGCTGTAAAGAAGCCTAATGGTGTCCTGGGCTGCACCAGGCAAATGATTGTCAGTATTTAGAAGGAGGTGATCCTTTCCCCCTGCTCAGCCCCAGAGAGGTCACGCCTGCAGTGCTGTGTCCAGTTCTGGGCTACTCAGTGCAAGAGAGACATGGACAGACTGGAGGAGTCCAACAAAGCAGCATGAAGATGACAGACTGGAGCATCTTTCCTGTGGGGAAAGGCTCAAAGAACTGAGACTGTTTAGCCTGGAGAAGCGGAGGCTCAGAGGACTCTATATGTACATGGAGGGAGGGTGCAAAAAGGATGGAGCCAGTGGTGCCCAGTGACAGAACCAGAGGCACTGGGCACACACTAAAACACCAGAGGCTCCCTCTGAATATCATGAAACATTTTTTACTATGATAGAAAGTGTACTGGCACAGGTTGCCCAGGGAGGTTGTGGAGTCTTCCCCCCTTGGAGATATTCAGAAGCCATCTGGACATGGCTGCAGAAAATTTGCTCCAGGTAAACCTGCTTGAGCAGTGGGGATAGACTACGTGACCTTAGAAGGTCCCTTCCACCCTCAAGTATTCTATGACTCTGGAATTTAACAGTCTGTAGAGGTATTTACACAGAAGGAAAACAAGAAAGCTCATTCTTAACTGGTAAAATTACTTTTTCGAAAGTGCACTTTGTTTCTCTTGTTCACTGGGTTTAGGAGAATTATGTGCTTAACATTCAACTCTGCACCAGCAGAGGGTCTTTCTTCCCTAAAAGGAATGATGCTTTGAGGAAAACAAATATGAGAAAGAAAAACTACTAACAGAAAAAAAAGGTAAACTTTTCCAAATTTTGCTCTTGGAATTGTGTTGCAATTCTGACTAGGGTATATAAATTTCAAGTGTTTTCACCCTAAAACAGTTCTGAGAATAGTACTCAAATCCTGTCATTTTCCTATGCCACTAATTTCAGGCTCAGAATTCAGATCTAGATTAATTCTCTCCTTCCTAGGACTGAGACCACTGACAATAAGCTGTTGTGAATTCACTCCCTAGGGGGGAATAACTCCTCAGATTTCAACGGATTTCTCCAGATTAGTGCAGGTGTAAATGAGAATAGAGCGGAGCTCTTCATTTTATATCCATGCCCCATTTAATATGTATTTGGTTTTCTAAATCACAGAATTATAAAATCATTGAGTTTGGAAAATGTTAGCAGAGTGAAAAAGAAGGACTGTTTCCTTTAAATTGAATTTTTGAGAATGTAAAATGTAAGAATATAGACAACTAGACTTGGGCAGGAATGCTCCATCAGTTTGAAAATAATATCTTTATAGTGTGACAGCCTTTTTTTTCCCTCAGTGAATATTAAATAGCAAAAATATGATACTTTGACACAGAGATAAATGTATCAGACATCCTAATTTCTTCTCCTGTGGAGTTATTGTGACTGGAAAATACAATTTCCACATACTGAGAATTAAATCTTAACCACATATGCTTCAAGACTTTAATGAGAGACAACCTAGCAGCCATATTTTCCTACCTTGTCCTCATGTTTAGAATACATTTAAAGTGAAATTCTAATACAGGGAAAAGATTTGCAATTTAACATCTGAGCCAAAGAAAAGGTAACATTCAAGATATCTAATTTTTCATCACAATAAGCATAATGGTTTGCTTTAACCATGCAAAGAAAGTTACAGCTTTCAATAGATTGGGGAAGAAAAGAAATGTTGCATAGAGAGGGTAAATTGTCAAAAAATAAGAAAATTTTGTGGCATAAATAACATTTCCCAAGGGGATAACTTGAATTTTCAGGTTCTCTTTTCAGGTACATATAAAATGAATTACTTTAACTAAATATCTTCAGCATCTTCTATGTCCAACATTGGGGAATCATCTTCACATGACAAAAAATTTTCACTTTGTCCTCATTTGTCAATATGAAAAAAAGACCTGTAGTTTCATAACGACTTTTTTTTTTTACTCACTTCCTTTTCCTTTTTTCTTTTTCCTCTTAAAATACTGATGGCTCACCCTTGGCCACCAGGAAACAACATAAACTTTTCTTCCCCCCAGATTTATCTAAGTTCAAATGAATTGAAATACTATAATGAATACAATGTATACAAGGACCTGATTTCTTACCGTTGGTGCTTGTAGGACTGCTGCTAGTGATGTGGGCATCAAAAGTGTTATAGCCAGGACTCACTGGAATTATATTTCCAGAATCTTTGCATGATCTCAAGATGGACTATTTGATTCTCTGCACACCTGCTACTCTACCTGTAAAATGGAAATAATACTTACTGCATGTGTTAAACAGGAAGGACTCACTGTTATTTGGACCAGGGAGAGTAAAGTTTCCCAATAGTGTCAGTGCATGATGTGACCCCACAATCACCGCATGATGTGCACTACACCAGGCAAGGCAAATTGGAAAATATTATTTATTCAAATAATTATTCTTTACCCTAGCAGTCACCACCTGATACTAAATAATTTAAGATCCCTGAGTGTGTTGTAATTGACAGATGTTGACTTAAACTAGATGGATGAGAAGTCAGGGAACATTTTAAGACCTAGAAATGAACGAATGCAAGAAGCACTGTATACTTGCACATGTTCTGAACTATGGTATAGGTTACTTAAAAAATTGCTCTTCAACCTTGATATCTCTGGATTTTCTCACCAGGTGCTCAGCTCTTATCTCCACATACACATTAAAACTCTACACCTTTTAAAGAGCATATGAAACACCTAATCATCTTTCAGTACCATCTTAGAGAGACGGGTGAAACATTACAAGACAGTGATGAGCCTCTTGAAGCTCTTTTGGAATTTACTGATTACTGGCACTCCAGAACAGACCAATAGTCTGTCTAGTCCACTGTACTGTCATTTCTAAAAAGAATACAAGATTATTCCATGACAAGTTGTTCCATAACTTCCACTTCATAAAGCAGTGTAAGTGGAAGAATAGCCAAGACCAATTTTCATTGGATTTGCATTTAAGTCCTGGAAATGTTACAAGTGGAAAAGGTAACTCTATATTTTGGAGACAGTGAGAGGAAACAGGTTTAATATGAATAAACATCTTTGTCCCCATCAGGGCAGGATCCTTAAAAAAATTCTTCAAAAATCTGTGGTTGAGAACTTTTCTCATTTTTTATTGGCCCCACATTAGAAATCCTAATAAGAAGAAATGCTGTCAGTCACAAGTGTTGAAAATTATGGCAAGAATAATGATTATTTAGAGAGCATTTATTTTTTAAAATTTATTTTAATGCATTATACCATTATTATTTTATTCTATTGATAAACAATAATTTGTTATTATTTATTTTTTATGCAATGGTAATTTAGGCTAAGTTTTCCTACAAGCTCTCTGAACTTCATTCCCAGGTGGAATGATACGGTATTATATCAAAACTTACCTTACTGAATCGCATCTGATCTCCAAGGTCTAGGGAAGAGTTTCTTGTATAGGGATTACTTCTGATGATGAACAGGATAAAACACCTGTATGGGATGAAGCATCACTTTAAGAAGCTGCACATCATGATTGTAAGATTGAGTGTGGGGAAAAAAAGACCCACAAGAGGTGATGCACAGAAGTCTGGATTTTATCCACAGTTGCACTAAACGCTTTTTGGTTTTTCAGACCTTCTATTTTTCTCTCCTTGCACTTTTCTCCTAGCTCAGATTGAGACTGCATTTCCTTTAAATTTTATTTGCTTTACACTCCTTTTTGCATTTAGATGGAAGTATAAAATATTAAAAAACCTACAATTTAAGAGATAAGGAGCACTATTGGCTTCAAAAATCACAGTACTGATAGTCTTTGAACCATAAGAAGGGCTAATATTAAAAAAATTAGAATAAGAAGCTGAAGACAACTTTTCCAAAAGTTCTTCAAAACTTAATGGAAAATATATTTTGTAAAAATCAGGAGGTCAAGGGATATGACCTTGCTCTTAAAATGCAAGTGGGCCTTATTTTCAAAAGCAGCACAGCAATATTTGCTAAATCCAGCTCCAGTTAAAATGTGTTCTCCAAAGGTGAGCCAACTACAATGAGTCATCACTTTTGGAAAACACATTAAATAACTCCATACATGAAGGCACAGATCTGGAAGCAGGAATTAACCATCTATAATCCTAAAGCCCATACAGTACATTTTACAAGAATTTCTTTTCTGGAAGGGAAATTTAGAAGAAAATATTAGGTTCAAAGAAAAAGTTTAACCCAATCTCTCACAAAATTAAAGTTGCAAAGCTGTTTCAACTTCATATTAAAACCTTTCCCCAGAAATATGATAATTAAAGACAAATAAGTTTGATTTTTTTATTTAATGTTCCCACCCTCAGTTTTCTTAGGAAAAAAATACAAATTAGAAATCTATCAATTTTTATTAATATTAAAAGAAACAATAAATGATTCCAAAGTGATCTTTTTTAAAGAATTATTTTCCCTTAACATTCCTTCAAGAATTCATATAGCTATTAAAAATCCCAGAATTATATGGAAATTGTTGTTTCTTTTCCTGCATGACTACTGCAGATAGAGGAATCAAAGATTGGTTTGTTTCTGCCTTTTATAGAAATACATAATGTACATAGATGTTTATCATGACAAATGGTAATGTTTAAATGTAACTAGCATGGGGGTTTTATGGTCATAAAGATTTAAGGAATAGATATTTATATAAGAGAGCATTTGAAAAAACTGTGACAAATAATTGACAAAATGTAGATATATATGCTAAAATAAACTAGCTTTTAGATATTGGAAAGTATATGCTTTTAGAGAGATAGATGCGAATTGGTCCTTGAACTCAATAGTTTAGAGTTTTCTGCTTGTTTGTAGGCAGAGCAGAATTGGCATTGTTCCCATTAAATTAATGTGTTTAAGATCAGAAATTCTCATTGCTCACATAAGAATTTGAGCTTGCCGAAATTCTTCAATTTAAACTTTTCTGAACATCAGAACATCACATTTGACTTTATTCTACAAACAAAACCTCTGAGAGGGATTTTAACAGGGGCTTAAACATGTGGATTGNAGAAATCTATCAATTTTTATTAATATTAAAAGAAACAATAAATGATTCCAAAGTGATCTTTTTTAAAGAATTATTTTCCCTTAACATTCCTTCAAGAATTCATATAGCTATTAAAAATCCCAGAATTATATGGAAATTGTTGTTTCTTTTCCTGCATGACTACTGCAGATAGAGGAATCAAAGATTGGTTTGTTTCTGCCTTTTATAGAAATACATAATGTACATAGATGTTTATCATGACAAATGGTAATGTTTAAATGTAACTAGCATGGGGGTTTTATGGTCATAAAGATTTAAGGAATAGATATTTATATAAGAGAGCATTTGAAAAAACTGTGACAAATAATTGACAAAATGTAGACATATATTATAAAATAAACTAGCTTTTAGATATTGGAAAGTATATGCTTTTAGAGAGATAGATGCGGAATGGTCCTTGAACTCAATAGTTTAGAGTTTTCTGCTTGTTTGTAGGCAGGGCAGAATTGACATTGTTCCCATTAAATTAATGTGTTTAAGATCAGAAATTCTCATTGCTCACATAAGAATTTGAGCTTGCCGAAATTCTTCAATTTAAACTTTTCTGAACATCAGAACATCACAAAACCTGACTTTATGCTACAAACAAAACCTCTAAGAGGGATTTTAAAAGGTGCTTAAACATGTGGATTTGGAAAATTCTGTGATTTACAGATTTTGTCTAAGTGCATTAATCAGCTAACTCCCATATGTTTTCATCTTTAGAAGCCTTCCAGAAAAGAACACTATTTTTTTACTCACTAATAAGAGAAATCAATAGGTGCTAAATGTTTAAGGTCTATGTGTAATCTTGCAGGGGTAAGGAGTATGTTTTACAGGTAGTCAGCACCATCCATGTCAGTTTAATCGTATCAATGTTGATGACTATCCCACTTTTTGAAAGACTTAATTTCTATTCCTTATTTCTTTTGAACAGAAGAAAATGAGCAGCTTGTCACTATGGTATTAGGTGGGTGGCAGTGCATGGCAGGATATGAGTCAGTCATTAAGCCTGCTGGTCAGTTAAAAAAAATCAAAAAAACCTTAAAACAAAATACAACTTGTCATAATGACTGGGGCAATTCTCTGCAGAGAGAATATGCATTAGACAATTTATTCACCGATAGGAATTTATTTCCAGAATATGCTAATACTAAGACAGGGAAAACATTTGAGACACCTCTTTTGTACCTTGCTGCAGAAACTTCAATCATCTGCATCTTATCCATTCCTACTTCAGCAAATTGATGGATGTTTTCCCTGAGTTACTTCTGTATTATGCCCATGCCCATCTTTGGGATTTGATTCTCTAAGGTATTTAAGAGGGGTATTTATAGGGCAACCATGCTGATGAAAACCTTGTGTGTTAAGCTCTAGAAGAACAATAATTTCTGCTTTGGTTAAATGAGAGCAAGTATATAAATGTATCTCAGCCCTTTGTCACAAAACTGTGTGGGAGAGGCACATTAGGCAAGGTGCTAGAAGTGAGGGAAGCTCTAATTACTTGCAGCTATGACACATTATTATTCATTGCATGGCATGTCACTCAGACTGTCATAATGCACAGCAAAGAGCATATATGTTATCAGTGCTGAACAGCACCAAGAGGGGCTGCAGAAGCACTGGTCATTTGGGGAAAATACCTCTGTAACAATCCAGGCACAAGTTTGCTGCACTTTGTGAAACGGATCTGGTAGCAGAAGCAAAGGGACCATCAACTGGTTACTAACAATCAACAAAACTCATCCATTACAAATGAAAACATATCTAAAAGGGTTTCCTGAGGAGGAGTCAGAATTCTATATGTAAAGAAGTCACTAAATATTATCCAACAAGATATATCAGTCTTGGAAAAAATAATCAGGACAAAGAACAGGTCAAATGCTCAAACAGTTGCATGGGTATGAGTGTCAGCACGGTGCTTTACACTGAGGAAAAAAGGCAAATCAAGAGAAGGTAGAATCTGCAGGGTCAGAGAAGGCACAAAGAGAAAATCTAAAATCACCCAGGAAGAATGAAAATAAATAAGTCAGCNTTAGTAACACTGTAATATTTATCTATCTATAAAACCCTATCTATAAAACTTATTACCTTTCAATTAACAAAACACCCACACATTAAGTGGTATTTATGCAGATCTTTTCATCCACAATCATTGTATAAGAATAATCTTACAGACCCACAAAATATGCCAGCCTCATAATTTCTGGTAGGTGATTCACAGTAGTACCACACAGAATTTTCACATCAAGACCAATAACTGTGATTTGTGTTCAATTTCTTTTAAAATTTTAGTAGGCAAAAGAAAATAATGCCACAGTAATCTCACCATCATTTTTTATCATTATTCAAGAGACACTGATGTCAAAGGACCTGAACAAAACTTGCTAACTTGGTCAGGAATTCAATGGTCTAAGCAGTACAAAACACGTTCCTCATTGTGTGACCATTTCCTAACTCACTGAACAATTTCAGAACAACTGTAAGTAAGCAATTTAGAGCAACATGCCTGAGGGCAAAGGTGATGTGGGAAGGCCAGGATGAATATAAAAGTGAAAGCTAGAAAGGATTTATATATTCAT
>VZTZ01032198.1:23791-39551 GCA_013400955.1 Drymodes brunneopygia | reverse complement strand
GCAACTACACACCATGAGCAGACTACCACACCAATCATAAGCAGTAGGTGGCTAGGCCAGATCGAAACAATGCAGAAATATTTCCCTTTTTAAATTACAAGCTCATTACATGTGTATGTGATAACAGTTTTGAATGAACATGATTATGCAACTCATAAATTTTGTTCATATTTCTATACATCGAAAGACAGTCTGGCCTATGCTATTATTTTTGGGTAGTTTTTACATGCTGTTACACAATTCTAAACAAAGTCAAATTTTGTGGCTCCTACACAATAGGATGCCTTTCACCAATATCAAGGTCCTATTTCTGTCCAACACCTGTAAGGGCGCAGCCATCTAACACATAACTAAAGGCGTCAGTAGCACAGCTGAGCCATGGTCTGTCCTGGTGTGGGCTGACCTTGACTGGATGCCAGGTGCCCACCCAGCTGCTCTATCAGTCCCCCTCCTCAGCTGGATAAGGGAGAGAAAATAAGATGGAAAACAACTTGCAGGTTGAGATAAGGTAGTTTACTACAGCAAAAGCAAAAGTAAAAGATTGTGTTAGGTGGGAGTTGATTCTTTGCTTTTACTCAGAGCTGAATAATGAGCCTTTCATGTGCACTATTTCCTAAATATTTTGTTTGTTTTTTTCTTTTTCATGTCATGTATTTTATTCAGTCCAAAATGCAATGTTTAAGTCTTTCATTCATGTAGGAGGAAAACAAACCAAAGTGAGCAACGTGATTCGTGTTTTATAATTTAATATTGGTTACATTTGAGGTTTACAATGTGTGTTCTAGTCACATAAGTTTGATTTCGTCAGTGCTCTTACCAATTATTTTTTCATGAGAATCTTTCACAAAAAGTTGCAATGACTTTGTCACGGGCAACTACATTTCTACATTTGTCTCTCTGCCAAAGTAAAGGATCTTGACACTGTAATTTAAAATTAAATTAGTTCAGAGCTAATTAATTATTTTTTTCATAGATAAGAGCTGCTTGTTATTTTTAATAATAAAGATCAGTTACAAAAAAGGGCACATTCTAGTGCTGTATAACCCTTCCAGGGAATTTGGGAATTTGGGGCTGGGGAGTAATAGAACCTGTAAAAATACATTAGAGGCTCTTTCTGCACTAGTTACCAGGTAAAATCCTCTCCTGGATTTTCCAGTAGGAGAAAATTGTTGGTTATCATCCAGGCTTTTGATCACATTAAAAAATTCTTCTATGGAAGGCAAGCTGAAGATGTACATAACAATGCTACAGAAATTGTAAGGAGAAAAAAAGGAGAATTTTTTTCTACATTCCCATTGAGCAGACTCTGGCTATTGCTTGTAATTACTGCATTTAAGAGCGTGTAAAACCTGGTTTTGCTGCTGCCCATTATTGCAATGATCATGCACCTTTTGGCATAGCAAAGCAGATATGCACCTTCTTCTGACAGAGGCACTTTGTCTTTCTGATTATTCACATATATCAGACTTCATTTGAAAACACATTATCATATGCATATAAATGTTGCTTGGGAATGGAAAAAAGCTTGAAAATGGAAAGCAGAGTATTCTACTATGAAGAAGAGAATTTGGGGTAAAATATTCAGAGATGAAATTAATTAAAATTTACTGGTTTTTTTGNGATATTGAATGGTTAAGTGAATTACAAAATGATCATTTTATGAATAAGTGTGAGCTCTCTCCATGTATGGTTTTTAGAAATAGGAGCTGTGTAGGAACTGAGGCAAAGGAAATGTGTATGTGTATGAGGAGGAGAACAATACATAATGTATGGCTATTTTTCCTTTCTCTCTCACGTGTTCTTAAATTGCTCAGCTGTAATATTAGCAATTACATGAATCATGCTACTTGATTTTAACCTTCTTAGTTGTTATATAACAATAGCTTAGAAGCTTTATAAATCACTTTCATTATGGCTGTGAAACTGTTCAATTATTCAATTCTTTAAGAACAAACTATTTTCTGGGTCTTCTTTCTATTGCTTTCAGCAAATTATCCCAGCAAATCTATCTGTCATATTCTGGCAGTTCTACATCTTAACAAAAATGCACTTAAAGCTCATTAAATTTTTTTCTAATTCTTTGTTATGTTTATACCTCATTCCCTAAGTCTCCACTCTATGGAATTCCACATAATCCAACACTGTGTAAGCAGTGTCTCCATAAAGTATTTTCAGGAGTTATTTGTTTCTTCTATCATTTCTGAGAAAGTTTCTATCATCTAAAGTCAATGGGGGGAAGAAAAATAAGCAGTAAAAAAACCTATCCATTTAGGTTAGTGTATCAGGTTTAGTCAATACCAGAACAGCCAATGGCAAAAAAGTATTAATGAATTTAACTGTACAAATGGAATCCCTAAATGTAGGCGTGATACTGATCAATTATTTCACATAGAATAGACGTCTAGAACTGTCAACAATTAGTAGTGATGTTTCATTGCTGCAGAGGAAACTTTTTCTCCATTCAAAAACCTCTATTTGATAAAATGGCATTTAAATATAGTGGATTTTAAGTTTCCAGTTTCAGGAAGTCTTGAGCCCCTGTATTCTTATAGATATGTGTCATAATAGAGTCAGGAATAAAAAAGGAAGAAGCTCTACAACCATCTAGGTTCTAAATACTGATGGAAGCTTGCACGAATTTCTCAACTCTGTTTTCAATAGTATATTAACATTTGTATCATAACGGAAAAATAGCGGTTAAAGAATTTGCCTATTTGTATTTAGGAGAATAAAAAATAAATACCAAAGTCATTCAAACTGCACTTTTAAACTAGAGCTGGGCTGACTGAAAATTCCAAAGGAATAAATAAACACCTATATCAAAAAGCATGAAATCTTAAGGAACTGAAAAAGCACAGCCTCAGAAGACTGCTGAGAGAGATCATGCTGCTTTTTGGGACTTCTATTGAAATCCTGATAGCTTTTTTTCCCCTGATAAATATTCTGTAAGGTTTGCTTGTTTCTTTGTACAGAAAAGTTAATAATACTTTTTTCAGTAATTTTCAGTGTCATGCCCACTTGTGTTCCAAACTGTAAGTGTTCTTTCTAAGATGACTGAAACAATACTGACAGATATTTTAAATTAATTTAAAATAATTTAGATTAAATAGAAATAGTGTGGATTTAGACTTGATATAAGGAAGAACTTCTTTCCTTTTTTTTTTGTTTGTTTTGGTTTTGTTTGTTTGGTTTCATTTTTTGTGAGAAAACCCTTGGATATTCCATTCTTTCTCTTCTTTACCTTATCCAGAGATTTTAGCAAAACACTCAAGTATTCCATCTTTTTCCTATACAAGAAGGTCCACATTGTAGGATTCGGTTTGGTTCAGTTCCAGACGGTTGGGACGAAGACGAGAGATCTCTGAAGTTAGGTCTTAAAACATGAAGTTTATTGTAAAGGGACGTATGTGTAGAGGACCTGCCAAGGGCTGCCAGACGCAGCCCGGAGCAGGTCAGAGAAGTGAGAGAGTAAGCATGAGGGGGAGAGAGTGTAGAAGAGGTCAGTGAAGTGGNCCACATAATCATTTACCTCATTCCATGTTGATCATTAATTAAAGCCAGAGTGAGCTCAAGAAAAGAGAGATATTGGAGTAAGAAGACAGATAGCTGTGCTGCTTTATGGCTCAGAATTATGAGTTCAGTGCCTAAACTGCTGCTCTGAACAGTTCCTAGGCTTTGATTAAGTGCATATGCTATTCACTTACTTGCTTTTCTGTAATACCTTTTTGAAAAACTGAGCCTTTGTTTCAGAAAAAAATCATTTCTTCCGACAAAACATTTTTCTCTGTCTTCTTTACATAATAACCACTTGGCTGCAGATCTGGGCCAGGGTCTGTGCCAATGAGATCCATCCCGGGGCTAGGGCAAGGGCAAGGGCAAGGGCAAGGGCAAGGGCAAGGGCAAGGGCAAGGGCAGGACAAGGACAGGCTGAGGATCTCCTGGGGAAGGGAGGTCTGTGCTGGCAGAGGCTCCTGCAGAGCTCCCTTCTCAGGAGCACAAGCTACACTCTCAGCTGAACAAGGTCAGCTGCCAGATCCTCAGGAGAGCAAGGACATCTGGCAGTCACTGGGCTCTCTGAAGGAATTTAGCTAGATCTTTTCTGTCTTAGATATGTTGTAAACTAGCTTCCAATGGTTTTTGCTGAATGCCAGGTATGAAGAGAGCCAGAACCTCCTCTGAGTAGGTAAGTTCTAGCTCTGCCTTGTTACCATGCCTCCCATATCTACAAACTACACATTTTAAAATCCTAGTTTTTCATGGCCCCTTCTGGTTTTCTCCAAGGCTGAACAATTTTTCCCTCTATGATGACTGAAGAAACAACAGTCAGTCGCAAAATTTGGTTTGCAATTTGACATTGGTACTGACACTGTGTCCTCACATTGCAAATAATAGTACTAGATAAACTGCTTGATTAGTCATGAAAAATAAAGGTCTCTCCAGGAATTTCACTCCCTATCAATTGTTTATAGTCACATTTATTCGCACTAGTCTATGTGAAATAGACAGTTGCAATCATTATCCAAAACACAGGGAGCATATTTACTTTTTAAATGAGTATTTCATAATTTAACAGTACTCTAAAATGAATTTAACACTCAGGAAAAGTGTTGACAGCCTTAGAAATTGATTTGTTCTTTATCTACAGAGGCCACATCACTAATGAAGTACAAACTCCCATCATAATTCTCTAAAAATAAGGCAGCTGAATTATTTGCTCTGCTCCCTTACTGGTCTTTAATCAGAAAACTATACAGGAAGAAAGATTATGCATCTTAGAGCTTCATGAAAAGAGAAAGCAGAGATGGAGGGGAAGAAGAAAAGACAATTGAGAACACTTTCCTAATTATTAGATTTCATAACTGTTTATGATGATTTTTGTGTGTTTATGGATATACATGAGTTAGTGAGATAGCTTAATGAAAGACACAGGATAAAATAACTTAAACAATCTTAAATTTTTATTTTATTTTAGTGGAACATTATTCTTGCCCCTAAATATATTTTTTTTTATTCATATGGAGACCATTCCATCCATATTGTTTGCTTGCTTCTCAGGTTATATATACTAATATATTTTTCAGAAATCTAAGATGTGGATATTTTGACTTGAAGACAGCACATGTAGCTGTGTGTGCATCTTCCTGAGTTTAAAACTAGCCAATTGTTAGTTTATTTTTCAATATAAATCACAGCAGACAATATATTAATTTATATAATAGCTAAGAACACTTTGCTCTTTACTTATAAAACCAGTGATTTGCTATGGAACAATATAATTGGTAGCAATGTAGAACTGAGCAGAACCCCAGTTCCAGGACTTATGTGCCAAAGAATTACCCAAAGATTGCTCTGACCATAACAGGCTCTGTGGTAGGACAAAGTTTAAAATCTGTAAGAATGAATCAGACCTTCAGAGACATTTTTTTCCCCAAAACAGTTTCAAAAACTATCAGACAGTAACAGTTTTTATTCACTTCCAAGCTAGGAGTACACATTCTTTAAAAAATCCCTATTAATTTATTTGGCTATGATAAATTCATTTTATGGTGAAATATAAATACACTTACAAAAACAATTAACCGTTTAGAGATCTTGCTTCATAATTTGAAATCCTATTAAAATCTACAGTTATCCAACCAATTATTTAGGTAATTATTTTGACCCATGTAATTATTGCATTGAAGAAGAATTTATGCAAAAATTCCTCCAGCAATTTAGTTTTATTGGTGTAACAAAATTAAGTAATCAGAGATGATAACAGCAGCAGTGACTTTTTCACTTAGAGCAAATAAAATGGACCTTTTAAAAGTATATAAAAATACATAGTTAGCATTTATGATTATGAAAAATGAATTATAATTAAGGGTAATATAAGAGTAAACATATGCTTCCAACACGCATTTATTTTACACTTCTCTAAGCCTGTGGTGGTGGTTTGAAAAATCTCAGCAGTACTGTGAGATATACTGTGGGCCATGGGAACGTTAGGATGAGGTCGGGTTTAGAAGGATGGAAAGTCATAGGCTGCAAATGGAAACTGTTAATCTGTATTTTTTGGTGTGGTGGTTATGCAAATATAGTTATAAAAGATTCACAATTAACTGTAGAAAAAAAGAGCTCATTCTTATTAATTGTTCTTTCATTATTTACTTTTAAATTAATTGTTTTTTTTCAAAATTAGTTCCTCTAGCTATTCTGTGAATTTTTTGATTCTGCCCCTTCTGGAGAGCAGTGAAGAGCATATGACTTGAGAGCATATGGACTCATCAGAGGTTACAGAGAAAAATATTCCAATCTACACACTGTAGCTGCCCAGCAAAGTAAATGAGTAAGAGCTGACTACTGTAAAGAGCTTTGCTTTGTCCAGAAGAGTTTAGGTCTTGAAAAACAACTTTATATGTTTTGCATATATGTAAAAAATGAACATAAACTGGAAATATATGTGCAAATATGTCCACAGAAAAACTAATTGGTAGAAAAGCTGTTTTCTTATGGTGGTGAATGCAACTAATAATAATAATTTGTTTTAGAATAAAGCTGTTGATGAAGTAGTGTATTAAGAGGTTCTAACTCTACTAGCTTTCTCTTAATGTCAATTTTTACTCTAATACTTATTCCTCCAGTGTCACAGTGAATAGAAACAGAATACATCCAAAGACTGCCTTTTTTTCTATTCATTGCAAATGTTGATGCTTTCTATTTGAAGTAAAATTGCAGAGCAGCCTCTGCCATTTTATTTTAATACTTAGCTTTTCACTGCTCAAGTACTGTGCAAATTTATGGTAAAATTTGTTAATGTTCCCAAAAGTAAATTTTTGACTTTAGGGAAGCACAATATTCTTCATCTGGGGACTGACTGATTGATATCTCCTGGTGCTTTTATTCACGAGCTGGGAAAGACAACACTCTTCCCTCCAAAGAATCCTTGTTTTCACTTCTAAAAGCAGTCATTAACTTGTAAAAAGAGCTGTCACTGATGAAGACAAGATATCCTACAAATATTAGAGAAGTATTTGTAGGGTATCTTGTGGAGGAACATCGCTAATATTGAAGACAAAGCAAGACCTGAAATAGGAAATAAATAGTAGGAGACAGTTTCAATCAAAGCAGACTTTTCATGAGTGATGAGCTCACTTTGAGACACAAGTCTTCATATTTAAGAAGGTCCCTTTTATTGTAATAAACATTGGTAGCTTGTCTGCCCAGTCCATCTGAGGAAATGGATTTACAGGGAACTTAGACTCCAGCTGGTACTGAGGTTCCCACATACCTTTGTATGGAGTAGGAATCTTTCATACAGCCCATATTATCTATCCTTGAAGAGTGATGACTATTCCAGGACAAGACAGATTATCTCTATAAAAGTTAATTTGGGACAGTTCTCCTTTTGGAGATTCATGTCAGCACAATCTGGGGACTGGGAAACAATAGAGAGGACAATAACTGGTTCTTGAGGGGAAAACCCCCCCAGAAATAAAACATAAAAACCATTCTGGTAGAAAAGCAGTCTCCTGTATAGCATACTGGGAATGATTCACAAGGAAACAAGAAACTGATTCTGCTAGTTGGTTCCATGAATATTTAACTGTACTTTCATGCACATTGCCTGTGTGCAGGCTATATAAAACCAACTTGGTTTTTTGGGCTGCTTTTGCATTGCATTCCTTATAGAAGCCCCAGCTAAAGGTAAAAACATGTGTGGGATCTTAAAGCTGACTTGCTATTACATTTCTTAAGTGGGCAAAGGTTGAATAGTTTTGCAGAGGAGTAAACATTGAAACTGCAAATAAAGAAGGAAATGACATGGCCAGACTGCTTGGAGAATTGCATCATTATTCCCATGGTTTATGATTTCGTATCATGAAAAGTCTTGGGAACTCCTTCTGGGTATGAAATAATAATCTGTTGCAACATGGTTTATGGAGTGGTTTGATCTGTCTGAGGAAAAGAAATATAAGATAGTGCTGTGTACTTAATGATGAGCTCCTGGTGATAGGGATGTATCTTTTTTAGATCTCTTGTGCTTTGTAATGCTACAATAAAAACAACAAAAAATCAATATTACTAATAAAATAATGTGCTATTTTACATGTTTTCATAGTTCCATGTATGTAAAAAATAGAATTGCATAATTCTCGTCTCCCTGTTTGCAATCTGAGTATTACATAAACTATTCCATACTGATATATTACAAACTGTCTAGAAGAATAGGGAAACCATATTTACAGTGGCTTGTGAGGCAACATAACTAATTTTTAAAGATGAACTTAGTGATTTATTATCTGCCCTGTCTACCTGTTATGTTCAGTGCACTTCCACACCATTAACTCATTTCTTGAAAAATCTATACAAGCTCCATGTTAAAATGAATTATAACCAGTCTGCCACCCAGAAAGCAATCCTGTAAACATCTTCTGTTCTTATTTCCATTTTTAATGTATTAGAAAGGAATAACAAAAATTAATAATAACATTATTTCATTAGATTAAGTGAAAAGAAATATTAAATTTAACCTATTTTTTTTTAATTTGAGAGAGTGATATTTTGCTTTCAATCTAAGAAAAAATGGTTTCAAAATAGAATTATTTTGCCTTTCATAAGTAGTTTTAAAAATGATGTATATTGTGCATAATGAAAGAAATCTAACTAGATTTATCATGGATTGAAAACACAATTTTTTAGAAAATGTTTCATAAAGTACGCCCTTAATAGTTTGCTCTATCATAAACACCAGCAGCTTGAAATTCTGTTCATTTTTTAGGGAGGAATTTTCTCTGTTTCACCAAGAAAGTAATATACTGGGCAGTTTCAGAACCAAACAGTTGTTTGTAAAACCAAAAGATGAGTAAAATGTGGCCAGGCCATCATCTGTTAGTTGTTTCTCAGGTTTGAGGGAAACATGCTCCCTCCAGAAGCACAGCAGAATAAATACACAGAAGTCTGCTTCTGTATTTGTGTGTGAATTTTAAACTATGCTAATTTTATACATAACAGTTGAGCCAGGCAGACTCTATTTACATTATTCCTGTAGTTAGCAAGACATTGATATTTGCTGGCAATGAGTGTTTCCAGAAGAAAACCTGCTATTGTGGTGCCTCATTCCAATGCATCAGTCATATGTTACTATGGTTTAGAAATATCAGTTAAATACAAGAACAAAAATTATAACAAATTACAGATCTTTTGCATTACTTGAAGCTAGAAATTTGCAGAAGAGAAGTATAGAACAAAGCACGGTAAAAGGAGCTAATACTTAGCATTCAGAACTCATGAGCTTGAATGGTTTACAATGGTGGCTCTTCATGACCAAAAGCTAAGATCTTTCTGCCCCATCAAAGAGAAATGGAGACACTGATTCTACAAGTCTGATCCTTTCTAGTCCTAACAACAGGCTAAATTAAAAGGAATCTGTAAAATTTATGCTATGATAAAGTGATGAAGAGGTGGTGCTTAATCTTTATTATCAAGTCCTGGATTTGATTGCATTTGGCTCCCTGTGTCAGAGACATTCATCTTGTGGTCTTTCATTGCACAAAGACTATTTTTTGCAAAGTCCCTGCTACTCTTATAAAAACTTAAGAAATGTATTAGTTCATCAATGCAGGTTAGTCTATATGCCAATGTGGTGTGATTGGATACAAACAGAAAAATGAAAAAGTCCAAAAGGAAGAATTAGAAAGATCACATAGCAGGAGGAAACTGTATCTGAAAGCCACAAATAGATGCACCATGGCACCAAATTTTAGTTCTGTACTTAAATTAAGAATTGCTGAGAATTTAAATCTGTGGAGTGAGACCCTTTCAAAATTTAGTTATGATCTCCGGTTGAATGAGTCTGTGCACTAAAATCATCATTCAGAGCTCTCATTTTTATACATGCATCATGGACTCTTTAAAGAAACAGAGAATATTTATTTATAAGCCTACATTTTATCTGAAATGGTGCAAATCTGAAATTCTTCATTTAAAAAGCGACACTTCATATCCTTTTTCTTTCTATTACAGGTGTGGATATACCTTCTTCTCTAGTTTAGTGGTCTAACTTTTATTCATGTATAGAAAGGAAAATACTCCTCTAAACATTTTCTTAGCACTTTGCTAACTGCATATTTAGTTTGGATTAACCACTGATTTCACATTTTAAAGAAAATTTTCTTTCTCTTATTTATATTTCAATAGAGTTTTTCAGATTCGATGAAGAACTAGGTTTTGATCCAGAGGTAAGAACATCACTGGAAGTTTTTACCCTGGATTGCAACTCAGAATATTCTGTGATTTTGTCATTCTGTGATTGCATTTCTGAACAGTCTTTAAAAAACTAGGAATTGAATCTCTAAAGCTTCAGGAGAACCATACTGAAATACTCCTCACCATAAGGGTTAAAAACATTTTGGGAGTTATTAGAATTATACAGATGGATCAGAAGCTGGGAAGAGAGTTGCTGGAACAATGTTAGGAGGGCTGAGAATTGCCTACAGTATCCAGTCAGAGACTGGTAAAGGAAGGATAGCTTTCTCAAAGGCTAGGTATCAGTTTATTCACTTAAAGCTGATTAGCTATGGAGTAGATGGGGAGTAAAAAATATCTTAGGATGCAGGAAGAAGTCAGCAGGGCTGAACCATGGAGAATACCCAGAAGAATATTATGACACTGAGGTAGGAAGAACCATGCAGAGACGAAATATGTAGATAGAGGTATCTTGTGCACAGATGTGAAAAGATCTACCTTAGTGAATTATTTATAGAAAGAAAAAGTACTGCACAGCTTATCAGCCTGTGATATAGGAAGAATGATCCATTATCGGATCCATGGATAATGGGATACTTCATGAGGGGGGACTGTGTTTGGGCATACTTGTAAGTTATTTGTCTTTTAAGAAAATGTTTACATTGTGTCATGTGCCTATAGTATAATACCAATGTTCTCTACAATAGTTGTTCTAAGTGCATGATGTTTGCAGGGCTCTGCTTTTAGTACCACTAAATATATTGTTAATTTACTGTTTGTTGTTAAAATGCAGTATTGTCTCAGTTTCCTTATAGTGTTTCAATAATCTGCAATAGTTTCCACAAGTCACTGAAAAACAGTTCAAATAATCATTAGCATGAAAATGGTTAGTTCAGCTAAGATGTAACCTTTGTAATATGAATTTCTAATACGATTTAAGAAAATGGGAAGGGTACAGCTAAAAACTAAAAAAAAAAATACATTCATTTTCTGAAAATTTAATGCAAGTACATTTATTGGGAGGAAATGATGGTGTACAAAACACCCTCCAGTGAGACTATACAATAAACTGAGAGGAAATATTATGCCTAACTTCACTTTTGAAAATTTGCTCTCATGATGAGCATAATGGAGACTTTCAACAGCTAAGAGTAATTTTTGCTTATGTATATTTTGTGCATTTCTATGAAACTCCTTTTATTTATTTATGAATAATCTATGTTTTGTGGCAATATTGTTAAAATACAACCAAATAAAATTCTTTCTTAGCATTTATTCTAGTCTTTGGAAATAGCCTGGCCTATTTTATGAAGTTGGATAGTATTAAATTAATTTTAGTCAAGTAGATACAGCATTTTATAAATGTCGCTTATGTAATTTTCCTTTCTTGCCACAGAGTGATTGAGTATCCTGTAAAACCACTAAACTGTCCTTTGTCTCATATCAGAAAATTTGTTGTTTATACTTATTTGTACTTTAAATATTCAAGTGTGAAGTGACTCACAAAATTACTTCAATTTAGCAGTCCTCCTGTCTGTCATGGAAATCTCAGTGGACAGACAAAGGGTGTAAGGTTAATCCACTTTTATATGTGAATGGGAATTCTACCTTTACTCTCAGTGTTACAGTTAAAAAGAAAAGCCACACAATTTCAACAGCTGTATTTAAATGTTGTAGTTGTAATATATTCATCAACTTGTTTGTAACCAAAATAACTTGATTTAAACTCTGTGAGAGAGCCTTGACAAAAGCCTCCTTTGATTTATAATAAAGACGTTTGTTTTCTACAACTACATTTTAAAAATAAGTAAAATCGTCTGCAATACTGAGTAAATCCCCCTGATGCTATCTTCTTGCTGGGGGAGAACAGTCACTAAGGTGTCGTTTCTGACTGTTTCTAAGGTCTCATAAGGCATTTAGGAAAATATATGCAGGAAAAAATAATTAACTGACAGTTTCTTAAACCGCTGATATGCTGTGCTGAGCTCAGCTTTCTGCGGTTGCTTGCACTGACTCTACAGATTCTTTATGGCATCAGATGCCATTTGAAACGTGGTTGGAATTAATAACCATTGCAGAGATGGTTTCCATGTTCCTTATAAATTGTCTATATTCAACAAAGACTGGATTTTTTTTTCTTTTTGGTCAGAATAGATTAACTCATGCTGCCATAAAAAAGCTAGTAATACAACTCATCTTTGGAGACGGTATGTTCCTTTGGGGAGCACACAGTGTATGAAATCCTAGTTTCTTAGAGAATCTTGGTAAAAGCTCCAAGATACATTGTTCATGAACCCAAAGGTGAATGCAATCAAAGGCTGAAATTCCTATAAAGTAAGGCATTTCACATGATAATGCAAGAAGCAAGAATAACTTGGGTTGGCCTTTCATTGGTCTAGAGCAGACTTGGTTGTGAAAGATACATCTTAATAACTTTTTCTCTTGCTAATTTTTTAAGTCTTAATTTGCAAATACTGAGCAAAACAATTGGAGTCTTGTACTTTGAGACTGTGTTACTGAAGGAAATGTTTTCTTGAGCCCTTGGTTGCATTTCCTAGCACCTTTTAGTGGCATTGCCTCATGAATTGTAAAGATTCTATCAGTACTATGACTTTTTGCTTTATTGAGCAGTGCTAGTTTCCAAGTCCTCTCAAGTTACTGATGGTCTGAGCATTATTCATTCTCCAGTTCTGGATTTATTTATTCACTAGTATAGACATACGACAGGGTGGCAGTTTCAAGATCTTTTTTATTTATTTTTTATTATCATTAAAGTAACCATTTTAAGTTGTTCTTCATGGTTTATCCCATGTTCCCAAGATTCAGGCACTAGGGTCTCAAGACTATGGCAGCACTTCCCTATTTTGGAACAGCCTACCATAGTCAGAAGTCCTGGAAAGCATCCCCGATGGAAGGTGCAGCAAGCAGTCCCCTGTCCAGAGGTATTTTTCTCATGACAATGTCCACCATATCAGGTAGAAAATCGACAGTAATATTAGGCATCCATTAACATAACCTATGAGACAAATAAGGTAGGCTTTTAAGAGAAGAATGGTTTGTCCAAAGGCGTAATTATGGAGTGCACTGAAGTGCCCTTTCTGATGACATCTGTTTTCTGATACATTTTGCTGCCTCTTCCAAGTGGGCAATATTGTCAACATAATTATTGTTTAGGCAAAGAAGAAACTACTTCCACGCTAATCTAAAAATTATTTCATACTTTATTTTGTGGAGGGTGACTGCACTGGCCCTCAATTACCCTTAGATGATTTGTTGATACTCTGTGTTTCAAACCTGCAATTAGTAACTGTATGTGCTAAAAAGCATAAACTAACTCACATCATTGGGTAAGCAAGAGCTCAGCAGTGAATTTGCTAAGCAACTGATATTGTGATCTCCATCTTGGAAGAAAATATGTGATATGCAAAGGTTATCACAGTTTACAAAAAAAAAAAAGTTAAATCAATTTTAGTGGGTTGAGACCAGCCCTGAGGAGAAAGCCTGGCAGGTGTTGGTTGATGAGAAGCTCAACATGACCTGGCAGTGTCTGCTTACAGCCCAAAAAGCCAACCACATCCCAGGCTGCATCAAAGGAAGTGTGGACAGCAGGTCAAGGAACCACTCAACTCCACTCTTGTGAGACCTCACCTGGAGGGCTGTGTCCACCTCTGAGGCCCCCAACTTAAGAAAAACATAAACCTGCTAAAGGGAGCCCAGGAGAGTGAGACAAATATGATCCAAAGGCTGGAGCATATCATTTACGCAAACAGGTTGAGAGAGCTGGGGTGGTTCAGCCTGGAAAAGAGAAGGCTCCATAAGATCTTAAAGCAGCCTTCCAGTATCTAAAGGAGTCTACAAGAAACCTGGAGATGGACTTTTTACAAGGATATGAAGTGACAGGACAAGGGGGAATGCCTTTAAACTGAAAGTAGGTTTATATTAGATATTAGGAAGAATTTTTTTACTGTGAGGGTGGTGAGACACTGGCACAGGTTGCCCAGAGAAGTTGGTGATGCTCCTTCCTTGGGAATGGGCAAGGCCAGTGCTCAAGGCTTTGAGCAACCTGCTCTTGTGGAAGGTGTTCCATGGCAAGGGGTTTGGAATTATATGATCTTTAAGGTCCCTTCCAACCCAAACCATTCTATCATTCTATGATTCTAAGTTAGCTCTAAATACGACCTGGTATGTCCCAGGCATGGTCCCCTCCATAGAAAATTTTCCTCAAATTTTCCTGTCTCAAACTCAAAGTAGGACTTACACTAAAAGACAGGACAATAAAAGCATTGTGCAGAAGGAAATGNGGTTGAGACCAGCCCTGAGGAGAAAGCCTGGCAGGTGTTGGTTGATGAGAAGCTCAACATGATCTGGCAGTGTCTGCTTACAGCCCAAAAAGCCAACCACATCCCAGGCTGCATCAAAGGAAGTGTGGACAGCAGGTCAAGGAACCACTCAACTCCACTCTTGTGAGACCTCACCTGGAGGGCTGTGTCCACCTCTGAGGCCCCCAACTTAAGAAAAACATAAACCTGCTAAAGGGAGCCCAGGAGAGTGAGACAAATATGATCCAAAGGCTGGAGCATATCATTTACGCAAACAGGTTGAGAGAGCTGGGGTGGTTCAGCCTGGAAAAGAGAAGGCTCCATAAGATCTTAAAGCAGCCTTCCAGTATCTAAAGGAGTCTACAAGAAACCTGGAGATGGACTTTTTACAAGGATATGAAGTGACAGGACAAGGGGGAATGCCTTTAAACTGAAAGTAGGTTTATATTAGATATTAGGAAGAATTTTTTTACTGTGAGGGTGGTGAGACACTGGCACAGGTTGCCCAGAGAAGTTGGTGATGCTCCTTCCTTGGGAATGGGCAAGGCCAGTGCTCAAGGCTTTGAGCAACCTGCTCTTGTGGAAGGTGTTCCATGGCAGGGGGTTTGGAACTATATGATCTTTAAGGTCCCTTCCAACCCAAACCATTCTATCATTCTATGATTCTAAGTTAGCTCTAAATACGACCTGGTATGTCCCAGGCATGGTCCCCTCCATAGAAAATTTTCCTCAAATTTTCCTGTCTCAAACTCAAAGTAGGACTTACACTAAAAGACAGGACAATAAAAGCATTGTGCAGAAGGAAATGAGCAGAAGTTGGAAAAGAAGGCATGAAGTATCTCACCCTTTTCCTCATACCTAGTCACTATTTCCCACCTGCCCCTTCCAATAAAGGATGGAGAGTCTCCTTAGCCTTAGAAAAAATATATAAACATTTTTTTGTCCTCTTTTATGGCAGTAGCCAGATTAAGTTCTAGTATTATTAACATAATACTTATGTTCCGCTGTCTGCAGTCCATTTGTGTCCCGACTGGAATTTTTAAATTTCCATAATTTGATAAGTCATGACTTTTCTCTTATTTGATGGTGTTGCACCTCTGATACCTGAAGGATTTTTTGCCTATATCCACAAGTATTAGCATGCATACTTGTGATGCTTTAGGTATGATACTTTAGCCTGGTTTCTTGGTGTCCAGTAGGCCAGGAGACTAAAC
>VZTZ01032198.1:12588-22596 GCA_013400955.1 Drymodes brunneopygia | reverse complement strand
AGCAGCCTTCCAGTATCTAAAGGAGTCTACAAGAAACCTGGAGACGGACTTTTTACAAGGATATGAAGTGACAGGACAAGGGGGAATGCCTTTAAACTGAAAGTAAGTTTATATTAGATATTAGGAAGAATTTTTTTACTGTGAGGGTGGTGAGACACTAGCACAGGCTGCCCAGAGAAGTTGGTGACGCTCCTTCCTTGGGAATGGGCAAGGCCAGTGCTCAAGGCTTTGAGCAACCTGCTCTTGTGGAAGGTGTTCCATGGCAAGGGGTTTGGAATTATATGATCTTTAAGGTCCCTTCCAACCCAAACCATTCTATCATTCTATGATTCTAAGTTAGCTCTAAATACGACCTGGTATGTCCCAGGCATGGCCCCCTCCATAGAAATTTTTCCTCAAATTTTCCTGTTTCAAACTCAAAGTAGGACTTACACTAAAAGACAGGACAATAAAAGCATTGTGTAGAAGGAAATGAGCATAAGTTGGAAAAGAAGGAATGAAGTATCTAACCCTTTTCCTCATACTTAGTCACTATTTCCCACCTACCGCTTCCAATAAAGGATGGAGAGTCTCCTTAGCCTTAGAAAAAAAATATATAAACATTTTTTTGTCCTCTTTTATGGCAGTAGCCAGATTAAGTTCTAGTATTATTAACATAATACTTATGTTCCGCTGTCTGCAGTCCATTTGTGCCCCGACTGGAATTTTTTAAATTTCCATAATTTGATAAGTCATGATTTTTCTCTTTTTTGATGGTGTTGCACCTCTGATACCTGAAGGATTTTTTTGCCTATATCCATAAGTATTAGCATGCATACTTGTGATGCTTTATGTATGATACTTTAGCCTGGTTTCTTGGTGTCCAGTAGGCCAGGAGACTAAACACCCCAGAAACTGCATAGAGATAGGAGACCAAACATTCTATTGTCATAAGCACTCAAGGTCCCCTAGCAGGACAGATTCTGTAAACTAGAAGTTAGCCCACCCTAGCCCCTTATTGGGCCCTCTAGTTAGATATGCTGATGTGTAAGGTCTTTAATTGTATACTCGATTGGGGGGACGGGGCTTTTGCGACGCGTTCCACCTGGACGGCAGAAGCCATCGAATGGGATCCTATTAAAATACCGAGGTAAACGACCCCCAACCCTCTAACCGTGTTTGAGCTTTTATTTCCTAACACCAGGAAAAAGGCATCACCTCCATTAAAATTGAATATTCTGAAAGTAGTCAGAACTGAAACCTAAATTAACAAAAAATGTCTCTGTGAACAAAAGCAAAGTATGCTCCTTTTTTTGTATGTGATTAACTTGGAAATGGTTGTGGTTATTTTACCTTGAGTGCTAACAGAATTTTTATGATTGGTAGCGTTGAGAAAGCTCAGGGACCCCTACCTTAGCAAATATGCCATCTAGAGTCAGTCAGCATGCAGTTTGTAGGTGGGTGTGCCCTCTTTCTTTTGTGGTTGTGTTTTCTGAGCTAAGAAAGAAATTTCCTATCCATGCAAGTAGACCAGTAAATAATAGTAGGCATATTTTTATAACTAGGAAGCAGGGAAAAGTTTGCAGCATCTAATCATAAGGTGTGAAATTCTTTGCTATAAGAATTCAGTAATTGACACTCTTATTTTTCTCACAAAATAATTTTAATAGCCTTGGGTAATTTCAGGTCTTATACAAAATGTATTTTATGTATGATCAGATAAAGATAATAAAATTTCGTGCTTCTGGGTATAGGAAGACCAGTGCAAGAGCTGGAAAATGTACATATCTCTCTTTGCTCTCGTGATAGATACTTTACTGTCTATCACACTACTGGTGTCCCATTTTATTTTGAAAAAATTGGGGGTGAGGGGGAGATGGAGGGATGGATATTTCCCTCTTTCTATGTTAGGTATTGTCCTAAGATTGTGGCCATGTGAGGAATGATTTCAGGTACTAAATTAGTTGTCAAGATGTTGTGGCATATATTGTGTTAGCACTGGAAAAAAAGGGGGGAAGGTATAAATAAAAAGACAAGTTTGATTAGGCAAAAGCTTTATACAGTAGAAATTAAACATAAAAGCACATTTGATTCTATTTTAAATATTTTAGCTACTTAAAAGTCATATTGCCTTACAATCTTGCCTTATGTACAGGAAAACTGAGTGTCTGTCTTTTCCAGTGATGGTAGGAAATCTGCCTTCTCCTCAGATTATCATATTCTAGCAGTAGTCGGTGGAATGTTATCAGTAAAAGAGAATTTAATGATCTCAATTTATCTGTGTTTTCTGTTCAAATTAATGCAGTGTTGGAGGAAGTAACCAACTTAAAAAGTACCAACTCAAATCCCAGCCTGTTGTTTCTTCCTTTGAGCCCAAAGGTGTTATATGTTACTCCCCCGCTTCTTGCAGCTTCAGTGATGTGAAGAAATGTATTTTCATATAGAGAACACAGGATCCCAATTATGTCAGTCAGCTGAGGTAGTATAAAGCCTTGAGTCAGTTGCAAATAACAGATAATAACATTAAAGTCAGTCTGTCTCATTACTCCTTGAACATATGATGTGTTCTCATTCTTATAATTACATTTCTTCCTATACAATATTCTCTGAGATCTTTCAGTGGTATCCTCTTTTGACAAGATAAAACCTGAATAGTTAGAGTATCCTAAAGTACCTTTAGACTATTTTCATAATACTGTAATACTCTTCTACAGAAAAGAAAAAAAAATTCTCCAGTTTCTGTAGGTCTTACTGCTTTAATTAGAAGACAGAGCTCCAAGACTTCTGATGCTATAGCAATTAAGATGCTGGACTTATACTGAGGAAATCTGAGTTCATTTCTAGCTTTTGAAAGCACTCTTTCTAACCCTGTCCTCAGATCATGTCAAGATTTCATATTTATATGGAAGAGAATGATTGCTATTCCATAGTTGCAGATGATTCAAACTTTTGTGTACTCATGCTGTTCAGACAACATTGGTTGAAGCTACAGAACATTATATCTGTTAAAAACATTATTGATATGTTGTAGAGAAGGTTAAAGAGCCTTGAGTGGTGGGAGGGTGGTGCCCAAACTGAAACCAGTATTGCCTGTTTTTTCTAATTCTAACCCTAAAATTTCTGAGCATGTTGAGCTGTCTTCAGAATTTATTACCTCTTCCACGTAACAGCCTATGTATCTGACCACAGCTACATGCTTTCCAAAATCCATACTGAATTATAGCTTTTCTTCTCTTTGACATATGACACTTAGAGTTGAAACATCACTGTAGCTACACTGAGTTTATTCATGGGGGGTGAAGAAAATGAAGATTATATTTTTATTACTATGGAAATCTATGATACATGCAGTAAAAGGTTCACAAGACAGTGCTGTGTAAATATTCAGTTTGAAAGTACTTTTCTTTTATCTTTTATCAATGCTTGAACAAGTTTTCCCTAAATACACAGTGGTATATAAAGGCTCTACCAAAATTGCTCAGGATCTCTGTGTCTCTGCTAAAGCAACATTTCAAGAGAGGTGGTAGCCACAGCAAGTCGATGGCTAAATGCCAGTTTGAAAATTTTATTTTGAAAATACACTTCACAGTTCATTTCATAACCACGGGCAGACATGCCTCTTGTCTCTAGAGGGAAGAAATTTCTAGGCTAAGAAAATGGGAACTATCTTTTAAAGACAGTTGAAAATCTATTTTCTTATTTTTCAATAATTATTGCTCTTATTGGCGCAAAAATCTCTATAAATAAATAAATTTTAGTACACCTTTATTCCATACAGGTCTACATTACATAACATGTAAACTACAATCACTGTAACTCCCTTTATTTAGAGTACCTTTTTTTCACCCTTGTCACTTTCTCTCCCTTTTGCTCTTTGTTCTGATTTCATTTTCTTCTTTCTTTGTTGAATATGCCTGCTGTTCATAGTGTTGTCTATACATATGGTTTTAAAAAACAGGTCAAATGCTGCCAAAAGTCTAAACGCTTACCAAGGACTTACTATAAGACAAGTACTACAGATATTCCAAATCATAATGTTCATACAGTTAAAATTAAATGAAGTTGATGCTGAACTCCACGTGTTGTAAGAATGTTCTTTTCTATATCTGTGTTTTTCTGAAAATATCATGAGATTTATCACAGCCAGCAAAATTCAGATCTGTTTAAATATCATCTTAAAATTCCACTAGCTCTGAGTTTCCAATCTTTGAGTTTTCAAAGACACAACTGTATTTCTACAGCAGTCAATGGATCCGTGAAGTGATGAGAAAGAACCAAGATCTCTGGTGTCTGTCAGAATTTCCCATAGAAGATGGGGGGGAAAGTAGAGCACTGACTTTACTTGTTTGTGCTGAAATAAAGTAAATAAATAAATACAGAGAAAATAAGATGGCCAGAAAGAAAGGATAAAAGTGAGCAGCTTACTCAAGAGTGAAGCTGAAACTATTCTTTTTTGCTCTCTCTAACCTTGGTTCAGCACTGTAGGAGCATTTCAGCTTTTACAGCCTGTGCCCAGGCTGCCAGCCCCAGCTCAGTTCAATGCTTCCATCTGCTAGCAGCCTGTGGGTTTTCCACATCTCTATATGTGGTACTTTGCAGCTGAATTTTGCTGCAGTGTAGCCTCCTTTTATTCTCTTTTGTGCACTGACTGAGGAGGAAAAGGAGTCAGTTTAATTTGTTTATTTATTTTGATTAAAAGGCAGTAGAATTAAAAATGAGCCAAAAGAAACCCCAAAGCTTTGACTCCTATTATTAAGTGGAAATCGGCTGTGTCCTGCTCTCTATCTAGTCCCTTTATTAAGGTCAAATGAACGTCTGCATCCAAGTCCTTCTGAACTTCATTCTTGGAAGGTTAGACCCCTCTCTGATAAAACCAGCTTTTTCTTTTCCTTTGCTTTTTTAATATACAGAAGGAAAAAAAATATAATCACCTTGAATAGAAAATACCATGCTTGACAGACCTTTTTTTTTTTTTTTATGGTACAGAATAGGCTGCTGTGACTACTAAAGAAATCCAGTTTCATGTGCTCTTAAGTACAGCCAGGAGAGATCCTGAAATAAGATATGCTCAATAGGGCAGTCCTGCTGCACTGAATTTCTGTTGTGCCACAGTGTGTGTTTTCAAAAGGCTTAGTGGTTTCCTTTGAAAATATAGTAAGCCCTGCATGGGTTTCATCACTCTCATTCCTTTACAAAACAAACGAACAAACTAAAAAAACCCCAAACCCCCAACCTCCAAAAGAACCTCCAAAAAAACCCACAAATCCCTCCTTCCTTCTACCATCACAGAATACTTTAGGGAAAGAAGATGCCCCTGTTATTTTCATGCACTGCAGAGTTTATTAACGAAAGAACCAATTCCTACCACCATGGCACCTTTAAAATCTTAATAAATTACAGCAATAATTTTCTGTTAGCCATGCTACTGATCCCATTTGGATTTAAAGTTATGACTCGTTATGTTTAGCATCTGCTTTATGTGCACTGTTTTCTCATTATGAATAAATCAATAAATCAATTAGGGGCAGTGAGCTTTGCAAAGGCTTGCAGTAGAAAATCAAAGATTGTGTTAGTTAACCCATGATGCATCAAGTAACTGTTTTCCTACTACGGGTCTATCCAGAAAAGAGAGAATACTGATAGTGTTAGGACATCAAAAATAAGGTATCCCACACAAGAGGAGAAGAGTTTGCAGTCCCTCTGAATTAGACTTTCAGGCCACCTGCAGGCTTAAAATAAATATGCTTAGGGATAGGGATCCTGGGTTGGTTAACTCTGTTCTGAGTCCATGTTGCTTTCACCATCCTAGTGGGTAAGAAAATATGGGAAGAAGATGGCTTTCCCCATCCTTACAGAGGACTGATTGCCCCTTTGTTGCTATCAAATTCTCAGGATAATTCTGGCTTCTGTAGATGACTATGTGATGAGAGACAGCTGGAGTAATAATAACTTTTGTACATGTCACATTTCCAGGGATAAAAAATTCTCCCAAAATTACAGTTTGTGGGTTGCTTCTTCCTCCTTGTCTCCTACCTCATAGAGAACATTTGAGTTTTCTTCCCCTAAATCCCATTTTCAAAATCAAAGAAACACATTTACAGTTTCAGGGACATTTTTAACATTCATAAAAAGAAATTTTTTCTTTGAAATCCACATATAAAAATACCACAAATAGTCCATTAAAAACCCTTATAGTTGAAACTGAACAATCCCTTGATAGTTTTTGGTACTGTCGCCGTCACTTCTTCCCTCTTCTCAAGTGACATTGTGTTCCCTTGGAATCAAGATCAAAGTAACTTCTGACCTCGGGTGGTTCTTGTGTTGTGAATTATGGAAACAACTACAGCTGCCTTGGAGACTTTCACATTGCCTGGAGTTTCAGCTGGAAATTTAGCAGAATAGCAGGAACCTGAGAGACAAGGAAGGAAGGGCACTTATGGGAAGAAGGGACCCTGTGAATTTGTAAATTGTCTAGGATGAACTAATACGTTTAATAACTCATGAAAGCTTATCCTAGAGATGATTTTTTCTAGGTTTTTCTTTGTTGTCCAAAAAATATGACAAGTTTCTCCAGAACAATAGCTTCTCTGAAAACTTCATTTTTGTCATAAATATTTTGTGTAAGTATGAAAGCTTTCATCTGTAATATTGCTTAATTTTTATGTTTATTTAGCTTTCTGTCTTTTAGTGCTAGCTTTTATTTAGGACTTTGACAATGTAATAAAAAATGGAGCAGAACTGAATATTTGTCTGATCTGCTCCTTCTGTTCATACACCTTAAGAATTTGGCTCCAATTCCACAGAGTGTTTTGGGGGTAAAAAAAAATCTTTACACATTTTTTGCAGAATTTGTACACCATTTTAAAAATTATTTTTAATTACAATTAAGGTACAGTGTCCTCAAGGCTTTGAAGACTTGCTCAGGGCCTGGACTAAAAGGTTCATTTGTAGATTTCTTCAATTAATCAAGAACAAAATCTCTTGGAGGCAAATCTCTTAAGACATGGGATTTGTTTCTAAAACAAGTGGTACACCATGGTCTTTTGTGCTTGGAATTATGCTCCCGAAATCAAAGCTTCTGTAACCCAATTCAAATAAAACAAATAAAGAACCAGAAGAGAAGTGAGACAAGTTTTGCATTAGAACATTCTTTGGAAATATGGGGCTAATGTGTGGCCCCAAATTTAGCTGCTTTGGGATGTTATTGCTCCCAATGCTTGAATGGCTGTGTCCCAGTGTTCCTGCTGAGATTTGTCTGTAATATGTCTTTGATAGAATTTGCCTAATATTCAAATATGTTCCCTGCCAGTACTAGTTCAAATGTCAAGCAGTATAAAACCTAGCCATTCTTTAGTGCCAGGTGTTTGCTTTTCATTGCATCTCAAATAGTTGTAATTTCTTAAACAATCAAAGCAGAATTTAATTTTAAACTGGAAATATTTTTAACATATTTTTGAAAACAAACAAAACCAAAACCAAACCCAAGCCCAAAACTTCTGACTTTTAACTTAATGATGTGCATTTGTGCTCCTGAAAAGTCACTTTTTGTACAATTCTTTTCTAAAAATTGAGAAACTCCCACAGGTGTCTGAGATTCAAAGTTTTCTCTTTGGAGGGTGAAAAAATGTACTGTCTGTGCATCTGTACTAGAAAATCTTTATTTTTGCCCCTTCATATTAAGACTTTCCATTTGACCTGGAGGTATCAGATCCCTTTTTAGATTTCAGCTGCCATGGGGCAGCAGAGCCCTGTAGCAGTTGATCATCAGATTTCCAAAAAGAGAATCTGGGGTACATATATTTATATATATATATACACACACAGAGAGAATATTTTCAGGGAAGACAAACAAAGATGCCAGGACTACAGAGGCAAACAGGAGTCTGAGATATAAGAAGTGCAACTCTGCCAAGGTTTACGGTGACATGTCAAAATTGAAGGAATCAATTTTTTATCTTTTAGCTTTTTGGTCAGCACTCAGATGCTTTCAAAGAGCAGAACCAATCCAGTTAACTTCTGAATATTGCTGTTTCAATGTTTTGAGAAAGGTAACAAAGAATTTGTTCAAGCCCAGTCAACATTTTTCTATGTGAAATTTGTCCTGCTCTAAATATATTGTGGCTAAAACCACAGGTAAATGGACACATATTTTTGAAAATAACAAATCCAGCCATCTAAACTTAATATAACTGTTTCATTTGCTTGAAATGTAGCATCTTGGGAAAGAAGTCCTTATTAAGCAGGTGAGCATAAATGAAAAAAATCTAAGGCTCCCTCATGTGATATTCTGTACTCTCTGCCTTCTTCAGCCTTATCTCATTTTTATAAGTTGAGAGTATTCAGTTTTCTGGAAGACAATGCCTGATAAGAAAGGCATCATCTCACCTGTTTTCTAGTTTTATTTTTCATCAAATACTTGAGAAATGGGACAAACAATCCATGATGTGGCAAAAAAAATGCCCAAGAGGTTATTTTTCAAATCAATTTGCACAAGAAATTTTGCATGTGTTAATTTCAGAAAACTGTATAAATTTTGACACAAACAGTACAAAGTAACTTTGAAAAAAATGTTTTGTGGGATAACTTAGAGTACAAGCAAAAAAATATACATTGAAATAGAATGCTAGTAAATTAATTGTATAAAAGTCATCTAATTTTCATACTAAGGTTATTTCATATTTTAATTTCTCTAGGTCACAGAGCTGGAAATCTGCTACATAATCTTTCTGTTATTTTTTAAAATTATTATTTATTTTCATGGATTGCTGTGATTCTCTCTCTTCTGCCTGTAAACATGTGACAGCCATATTTTTATCTGATTGTGGCTATAAAATCTAAGAAATTATCCATGTCTTTGAGCAGTCCTAAGCAGCATGAGAAAAATGTTATGTTTAAAATACTAATACTAATACTAATACTAACAGTCCTGGTTTTTTTGACCAATATATCTGATATGGGTTATGACTTTCATCACTTCTGTAGTCTGAGTGATAGCTACGAAATATTAATCAGCAGCTCTGAGTACTGATGAATAATAATAATCTTCCCCTTAGGAAATTCTCATTCATTTCTTCTCTCTGTCTTTATGCTGACATGAGTCATTATTTGTTTAGAAAAGAAAGGCATTACAGGAACCAACACTTCCAATTGTTGAGCCTCACACATTCCAAATAATTGCACGCACTTTTCACAATAATGGCATTTAAATTTAGGAATATCTACAAAGAGAGGATTCAGCATCTTTTCAGGTCTTTTCAAGCCTGGATACTTTTCTAAAAGTTTCGGTATCAGGGACAGTTAAGTGAAACCATATTGGTTTGTGTAGTAGAAGAGCCCACAGCAGGTGATTCAGGAATTCCAGGGGTTTTTTTTCAGAAAGTGTGTCTTGTGCTGTATCACATGAAGTTTTCATTGCCCCATTTCATAGCCTAAATGGAATCGTTGGTGAAATTCTGGCAACACTCTAGTGCTCCTGAAGCTGATGTCACCGTATTCCTGGAATAAAAATTGTTAAATATTAGCTATATTGCTACTTAAAATCCTACTGCTATTCCAAATTCACTTTTGTTGCCTACATCACCAGCTCAGGAGGAATTAGAAATTCTCAAGGAAAATAACTCTACAAACTTGCTGATCTTGCAGTCAGTAAAATTTTAATAAATAGTATGACCAGAATTTAATTTCCTCCCAGGATTGTTGTATATATTATTTACTTCTAAATAAATCAGGCCCAAGGTTTGTAAGAGACAAAACATTTGAAGCATCAATATTTGATGTGAAACAGGACATAGAGTAATAAGTTCTGACCCTTTTGAACAGCAGTGTCCACATGCCTCTTGATTATGTCTGGAAATTTCAATATCCATTGACACATGAGGATCTGGTAATTTTGGCTGAAACAGAATGAAAACAAGACAATTATGATATTATACATATAACCATATGTCTTAATTTAGTCTAGGAGGATGTTAGTCTTAGAAGTGACTTATGCTGCAGGAAGTTAAACAACTTCCTTTTTCAGAGACAGAG
>VZTZ01032198.1:0-10670 GCA_013400955.1 Drymodes brunneopygia | reverse complement strand
TAACCCTAACCATAACCCTAGGGTTTACCTTGAGTTTTACAGGAAGTAAATAACCTGGGAGTCCAAAATGAGAAAGCAACAGTCATCATATAGACAAATTTTGTTGGTGTTTGAAAAAGTCTGCTGAGTTTTAGCTTGTTTGTTTGTTTGTTTTTATGTTTGGATTTTTTTCTGCTAAATAGAGAAGCATCTCTTACCTTAATGGTGTCAGCTGAACAGGAAAGCATTTAAGCTTCAGCTCCTCTGACATTTTGAAAATTAATGGAAGTTTCAACACACCATTTCTGCTGGTTTAGATGTGGTTGTTTGCATAGTCTAGGTAAATTTCAGATGAGCTCCCAGATCTCTAACATCTATCAATATCTGTCAACAACCCAAATTTTCAGCACACTTCATTTCATTTATAAAGCTGTTCTGGAGCACCAGTGTTTGTTTGATCCATGTGTTTTCTGAGTGTTGTAATCTATATTTTCATTACGAGGTTGAGCATTTTATTACATCAAATCCTCAACAGAATGGAATACTAGTGAAGTTGAAAAAGAAATGTCCTGCTGCATGACATTTGTCAAAAGAAACCTGTTTTGGTGATGGAACTGAATCTATAGCCCTTGTTTGTTGTTTAGTTGACTTTTTTTCCAGGGGTTTTGTTTGATTTGTTTGGTTTTTGGTTTTGATTTTGTCTGGTTGGGTCGGTTTCATTTTCTGACAGTGGTTAAAAAGTTACTTTTGAAAATTCCCCTGGATCTTTGCAATGTCTGTCAGCCTGAAAAAACTGGTGAACATAATCCCCAGCACTCCCCTAATCTGCAGCCCCAGAGTGGTAAATGGCCAGAGAGTGCTGAGCTCATGCTTTAGGCTGTCCCTAAGCATTGGGATTTGAACCACTCATATGGTTCAAATAGTTCAAAATATGGCTTAGAATTAGGAAATCCAGACCTTAATGAAGTTTCACATACTCTGGTACAGAAATAAAAATTTGGAAGACCTACAAATAGTAAATTCTTTCAGATCCATACCATTGCAAACCTCCCAGGGAATTCTGATGTTTGGTTGGATTTCTATGACAGTTGGAAAGCAAACTATGAAATCATCTTCAGTAAAGAATGAACAGCCTGTCAACTCACAAAGGAGCATTGTTTAATGATACAGTTTAAGAAACAATCTAAACCGAACACATGGAAGTTATCGTCAGCTGTAAACCAAAATCAGATTTGTTATTTTCTTTTAACCCATCAGATATAGAGCACTGTATGGTCAGATGAAATGACAGATCTAGGAGGGGGAAACATTAAAAGCAAGAGGTATGTCCAGGAAAGACAATCCAAGGCAGTATATACGGTATTGTGAGAGGTCAAAGATACAAACATAGGGAAATACAGATCTTAAGGAGAGAGAAAGTATTTTTGGGCAGAGTAAGAAAGGATGAAGAAAAAACCAAAATAAAGGAGAGTTATTTCTGAATGAAGATAGGTAGATAATACTCAGAAAAAGTGCCTCTAGTATTTTTCTATGAGGTCTGCAACCCATGGGATACCAATATTTATGGAAATTTGTGAAAAAGTAATCATGCTGCACACCATGTATGGATGTTAAAAGTCAAGCCCCAATAGTTCAGTTGGCTTAAAATTTTGTGGAGAGTTCCTTTAAGACTTTGGACTTTCTGCATGAACTTTGGGAAATATGTTGAAGCTGCCACTATCATCTGTGGACATTTAAAAACAAAATATTCTGTGTCAATTCTGGATTTGACAGCAACAGATTAGAAACCTTAGTTATCTTAAGAAAAGCTAGATTTGGCATTATTGAGAATCCTCTTCTTTGTATTAATGATAGATACTATTATTGCAGAATAAACAAACAGGAAATGGCTCATCAAGAAAAGACAAAGCTCTTCAAATACAAATATTTAATTTATTAGAAAAGGACAGAAAAATATCACCAATTACCATATGACATTTATTTTAGTGAGAGGGGTGTGTGTGTCCTTGTGCCCGTTCCATCTTTACTGTCACATGAAGTGAGGTTTTAAAGTGTCACACCAATGGGCATATAATATAGTGAAAAATAATATTTTGTTTAATCAGTTGTGCATATTAAAGTTTCAAGATATAACAACCTCTTAAAAGAAAACAAAATAGACTGGTCCTCTTGGCTATTTTGTAACTTGGTCCTTTCCTTCTATCTAAGGAAGTTCCTGGGATTTAGAGGATCCCACAGTTTATTTAGCCAAATGTCTTTGCTAAATGGTGACTCATTTCCCAATGTATGCCACTCTCAGAAATTACTGCACAGCTATCTCTTTGATTTGGCACTCAAAGCCCTTAGCATTAAGGTAAAGGAAGTAGTTTTCTAACTTTGCAACCTTTGGGGAAAGCAACTGTTTTCCAGGGTACATCTGAACAACTTGTTCACTGCTGTGAATCAGTTCTCCAGTATTATCTGGCATTTACTGTGCTCATTAAATCTGCTCTTTATCAGGAGAACAAGCAATCCAACTAAAAACAAAGAGACAAAAATCAGCTTTTAGAAATTAAAACCAGTAAAAATCATATCCTTCTCTGCTTAACTTAAAGGCCAATGGAGCTGTGGGAATTGATGAACATAAACAACACTACATGAACAAGCTACTGGTGCTGCAGAACTGGCTGCTAATGTTTCAAAGATGGACAACATTTTGGAGTAAAAACCAGAGGCATGCAGAGGCACCTTCTTCATTTTATTTAATTTAATTTATTTGAAGCACTATGCTAACTAAAAGGGATGACCTATCTTGCTGAAGTTGCTGGGAAAGTACTTAGTGCTAGGCAGAAAGACCAGGAAGCATCTGTGTGTTTAATTTTAATGCGCTAAAGTGTTTAAATAATGTGCTAAAGTGTTTGGGGATTTTAAGTGTTGTCTTTTCTAATGTGAACAGTTGCAGGCATTCAAATTGCTCTGAAGTTTTCTGGCACAAAGAAGGTAGAAACAAAAGTTTTCTTGATAAATTTCAACAGACACAGGCAACTGCTAAAATTTTTGGTATCAGGTAAGCATGAAAGGGTCTTTTGCTTTGGCCAGTATGAGGATTATACTTCCCTTCCCCTTGTCAAACATCAAGGAGAATGTCCAGTGTTCTGGCTTCCATAAGATAAGCAAAATGTTTCAATGGTATCATCACTGGCTTGGCTATACTGGACAGAGTACATCATGTTAACATTGCCCACTGCAGAGTTAAAGGCTCACAGCATCTGTCTGACAGGTGGAAAGGCTTTACCAACACTGGGGGAAAGGATAAAATTATACAGTGAGTCTGGATGGATTTCTATTTCATTTTAGACATACTGAAAAGGTTTAACTGCATATTGCAAACACAGTTTTCAAGAACAAATCTTTTGGAAGAGGCTACTCCAATCTCACCTGAAGTGACTTTTCAATGTAACAATACTGTTGCTACTGGCAAGACAGCTGTATCAGTATTAACAATTTTGGGAGCCTTGTTAAGATGATATTTTCAGCATGCAAAGTTAAGGGGCAGAGGTCAGAAAACAACCAGCAGAAACAGAGAGCTGCTTTGACTACCGGTGATGGTATTTACAGAGCAGGAAAACCTGCATGGTAACTTGGTTATACAAGTGGACATATACCTGCTCTTTAAACGGCCTTTATTTCAGGTTATGGAATGCAAGAGCACAGGGTTGATGATTCATATAATGAATAAATTCTAGAAGCACCAAATGTTGTATCCCTGCCATAGGTGCAGGATGAAATTTGTTGATATTCTAAATTCAGCTAGTAGTGGAAAATACTATATTAAATGACTAGCAATTGGGCTGACAGTCTTTAAGGAGGTGAAAAACCTGAATGATTAATGACAGATGAACTGTCCTTTAACTTGCTGAGTTTATTTTCAAGGTAGGCTTAAAGAAGTTTGGAGAGAAATGGCAGAAACAGACTTGTCATTTTCTACTTCTTCCCTGTGGAGAGAAACTTTTCAATCTGGCACTTTTACAAACTCTCATGTAAAAATCTTTCAAAGCTGCAGTCCTGAGACATTCCTAACTTTTTGACTTTGATAAAAGGAAACACTTTCTTAATTATTTATCCATATGTCAGAAATATGCAGAAAAGTACAGAATTATCATTTCCCATAGAGACAGTTTTATTCCAGTGATCAAAAAAAAAAAAGATAAATAAGAGTTTTTCCATCTCCTGGCACTGCAGTTAGTATATAGACAAAAAGAACCTATTATGATTTTACCTATTATGATTTTACTAGAGTTTTCATTATTAGATGTTAGGCATCAGTGACAGGATGCTGCTGCCTCCTTGTCTAGGGACATTGGGACAAGACATTTTTCTTTCATAATGTTTTCCTCTTTCTTCTCTTATAACATCAGATATTAACTGGCTATTACAAAATCCAGCTTAATTTCATTGTGAGTAATATCATTGAAAACTTAAGATAAATGTGTTAAAAAGGACAAATGTGAATTTTTCCAAGTGTTAGTGTTCAGCCTCTGGTGCTCTGAGCATAAAATTGCTTTTGAGAGTCTCCCCTCTCTCTCTCTGCCTCCTTATTCTTATTCTTGCAAGCACACAATATGTTCTTCTCTGGCTAATCTACTTAAAGTGTTATCAAATTTATTCCACTTACTGTAGCTGTTTCTGCCTATTATTTGTAACATCAGAGATATATGACCAGTTTTCAATATGTGGAAATCATCTTTATTAATTTTAAATAAGTCCTTAACAATCCCTTTTGAGTTTTTCTCCCCTTCAAGCTTTAATGAAAAGGAAAGGAACAGAAGGGCATTGCCATCACACTGCTCACAGAAAGCTTAAGCTGCAGAGCTGGGTGTAGACTCAGGTGGGTTTTCCAGGTGGCTGAATGCATTCATCAGGGCCCTAGGGACACCATCAGTCCCTGCAACATCTACCCCTATCCCTTCTAGGGACAGAGCTGCATGTGTGGCTGAGGAAAAGCTGTGAGGAGCCTTGTTGGGAACTGCTGCCTGGTCTCTCTCCTCCAGGGCAACATTTAGTTCATCCCTGAGCTTCATGGTGGATTTTTTTGTGCCTGGCTATGTCTCTAGCACCTTACACTGAGTCACAAAATTATAGAATGGCTATGTTGGAAGAAACATTAAGGATCATCTGGTTCCAATCCCATTGCCATAGGAGGTACACCTTCTCCTAGACCAGGTTGCTCAAAGCCTGGACCAGAGAAGGCTCAGGTTTGACCTCAACACTCTCTTCAACTGCCTGACAGGAGGTTGTAGCCAAGTGGAGGTCAGCCTCTTCTCCTAAGCAACCAGCAACAGGATGAGAGGATATTGTCTCAAGCTACACCAGGAGAGATTTAAGTTGGACATTAGGAGGAATTTCTTCACAGGAAGTGTGATTAGACATTGCAATTGACTGTGCAAAGAGGTGGTGGACTCACTGGAATTACCATCTTTAGAGGCATTTAAGAACAGACTGAGCACTCAGTGCCATGGTCTAGTTGACAAGGTGATGCTTGGTCACGGGTTGGACTTGAAGATCTCAGAGGTCTTTTCCCACCTAATTGATTCTGTGATTTGGTGAAAGCCTCTTCCATGTCCTGGATAACCAGGTGTCCTGTTTCCTTCTGTAGAGAGCCTACATTTTCCCTACCCTTTCTTTTATCACCAATGTACCTGTAGAAGTTTTTTGCATTGCCTTTGACACACTTGGCTTGATTTAAAGCTGTACTGTCCAGACATAGAAGCCATTCCACCATATCTCTGTGATGTCAATAAAGTCACAGCTCTATAGACACAAGCATCTTTAACTTCTCCAATTGTCCTTGCTCTGTACATTTGCATAGGGGCATTTAAGTTGTATCCCAATGAATCCGACTTACTGGCTGGAGGGACTGGAATTCCTTTGTTCTGCTCTTCAGATGACCTCCTGCTGACCTGCAATCCCTCTCAGGCTCTGGGCATCTCTTGCTGGCCCTGGCACAAAATTAGTAGAAGGGGGATGCATTGAGGTTCTCCTCCCCTGTCAACTGAACCTGGGACCATCTGGGGGCTGAACCAAACCCAAGGGTATCTGCCTGCCTCTGGCCTCAGCACTCTGCTCCAGAAATGCATTTCTGCTTGGTTGTTCCTGGCAACAGCAACCCCAAGGCTGAGGCCAGAAATGATGGCAAGTGAATGGCTATAGCAATGTTAGATGTGTAGAATTCCCTTTGGCAGGCAAAGTCCTCAGGAACTAGCTGTGAATCATCTGTGTCTCTGTTCTCGATGGCAGGACCTCCAGCCCTAGGTTTTGAATATCATTAGGAGGCTTGGGTTTGTTTTTTTGTTTGTTTAATTATTTATTTTTTTTCTCTACAGAAGCTGTATGAGGCTGTGAAACAGAAATATTTGGTGTTCACACTAATATAAATAATAGTATGCATCACCATGCATAAATGTTGTGCTGCAATTGGGTAACTGCTATTCTTTACTTGTCTGGTGGTAATAAAAGGGCAATTTTTGTTTTCACACTCAGTGATAAGGGGGAGCTGTCTAAATCCAGTGTCAAAAATAAGTAGAATGAGATTTACTGTAACCAGAGGCTACTTTTGAGAGGCTAACTGTGGTTTTTTCCCCCTTATTTTTGTTTTTGCAATGTAATGGTGAACTACTGAAATGAGACAGACACTGCTTCAAGGTCATAATAAGAGTAAACTTAATATTGACTTTCAATGTATATTGCAGACATTTGAACTGGTAGGGATAACAAGCACTCAGAACAGTCTCAGTTGACAATTCACTTGACAAAACAAACCACAGGTTTGCTTTGCTTCTGTGTAGTATTCTTATGGATTTTCTGATTTTGATTGGAATACCTAGACATGGTGGGTCACACCTTGACCTGACAGGAGTACTTGAACTGGCTACTGTTTGAAGTAACCTTTAATAGCTGACACCACCTGGTGGTTTAAAGATCTCATCTGTGCACTTCTAGCTTTTTATGAAAATGCCATGGAGGCTCTGTTTCAAGAGACTGAAGAAAGCCACGTTCAGCCTTGGTTTTTGAAAAATTATCTGGCTCTGAAGCTCCATTTGAGGACAAATTTTAAAGTTTTCCAAAGCCTTTAATGACAGACCCACCATTATATGAATTTTTTTCAGTGTTTGTGTTTAATTAGCATTAAACTGGATTCATGTAATCTTCTGGCAAAACGAAAATAATAACAACTCAAAAATCATTATAGCTGTCTTTGTCAAAAGAAGTGCAAAAGAGTAATATCTCTGTGAGTGAATGAAAATATTCTGAAATACACCTCATTATGTACACCAAAAAAGTACCACCATTATTGTTACCAAGGCTCAGTGAACACAAGTTTAACAAAGACTTGAGAACCTCTTGCAAAGCTCAGAAAACTTGCTATTAAAATATTTTTGACAAAAGTTTTCTGGAGATAAAAAATCTCAGTCTAATACTATCTGTTTTGCACCTGTTTTGATTTCTGATTTTACTTATTTATTTGCTTGTTTGTTGCAGAGGGTTTTTTTGTTTGTTTCCAAATAAATCTTAAAAAGAAGGTGCATTAAAACTTTACATTTATAGAATCAGCCTAGAGCTACAGAAGTGAGAGTCTAACCCTAGGCTTCTATGTCCTTGTAATTTCTCAGAAAGCATTTTTTATTTTCAAATCAAATTCTTTTGTCTTAGGTGTAGAACCTTCTTTAGCTTACTGATGCTTGACAATGTATGGCAATGAGCTTGTTTTAGGAGCTTTAAAAAACAAGAATCACCTTTTAATCTTAAGCTAATTAACACATATGAAACACCTCCTCCAGGTAGAACCTTGATAAAGATAGAGGTCACCAAACCTTTCTAGTTTCCTTGTGATAAAACTGAAAATTATCACATTCAGTTTGGCTTTATTCCTCAGAATCACACCTTTACATTGAAATAGATATTGTATATGTGTTTGTGCAAACGTATTTTGCACACACTTGTGCGTTCAGATGCTTATAAACACATATTCAATACACTTCTGTTAGTAAAGACAACCCATTTGTTTCTGAAATGGAGAAACAGGAGTGTAACCTCACTCCACCTGCTCAGGTTAGGCTTTGATTCTCACAATCACAGTTCTACAACAACTTGAAATAATGAATGTCATAAAGGTCATTAAAAAACTACCAAGTCTAAGTTAAAATATCGTGCAAAATAAGTTGAATTTAATTTCTATACACATTTCATTTGAAACATTTAGTGATAAATTTTTATTTTTTTTAGAAACCAGAGATGCAACAGCAACTGATAAACATATAAATACAATTAAATTATCTGACAGAAGTATCAGATGTATACACCCTATAAGAGGTATACATATCAGATGTATACATCTTGTAAGATGATCAGTACAGCTTGAATGAATAGGAAAACATCACAGAATTTAAGTTAGTTTTGCACAGGAAATAAATATGGTACACAGGATATTAAACAACATTATTTTGTATTTTGTGTATTAGATACAGGGAACTCATTTAAGAAAAAAGAACCAAAAGTGAGAATGGAGAGAAAGGGGAGAAAAAAAACTTCAGTTTTTTCCAACCTAATATCTTCGACTTCCTGCAACCAGTTTTTCCAAATTGTGAATATTAGATTTTCTTTACTTGGTTATAACCATGCATTTGTCAGTGATAAAGAGGAAACATAAATGCTGTAAACTTCAGTGAAGAAAGTTCATTATCTCCATCAGACCGATATGATATTCAACGAAGCAAACCCACTGCTGCTAAAATTCAAATTTAATGATTTACATTAGAGATTAATTTTCCTTACAGTTTCAAAAACTGTTAAACAGGATGAAATTTTAATAGGAAGCTCTTTGTTGAATTGATACTTCCTACTAAACATGTAATACGTTTTTGTGGTGGGTTGACCTTCAGTGGCTGCCACATGCCCACCAAGCCACTCTATTACTTTCCCCTCAGCAGGGCAAGGGAGAAGAAAATGAGATGAAAATGAACTCACAGGTCAAGATAAAGGCCATTCATCATTTTATACTATGTATATATGTAAAATTTATCTAGAGATAACTGTGATCTTTATTTGTGCTTGTATTTTCAACCAGTATTTCAAGACTTTGAAGTTAAACTGTTACCAGTTCCTTTATCTTCTCATGAGAAAAATTTGCCACAAAATTTATCTGAGCTTGCAATTTTTCAGTCTTGTGAATTCTGGAGCTCACAATTGTTTCTCTGCATTTCCTAGATTTCCATGTTTAGATATGTGATTCATGCAAATTTTTCAGTCTAAGAGTCTTCATATAAGAGTCTGTGAAAATCTTGGGTTAAGTTATTATCAAATACTTTTGGCAAAGTAAGCAACAGGTTGTGGAAATATTGACACAAATGGATAGATTTTTATCAACTGTATTTTCAGCCCCTTAAAAATACAAATCTGTTGGGAAGAAAGCTCTTCCTAAGAATAAATTCTTGCAAAATGTGGAAGTAGGAAAAAAAAAGTTTTTTACTAATTATGACTTTTCTGCAGATCATATAACATGTTAACACAAATAATGAAAATTAAATACAGAGAAACTGGGCATATATAGTGAGGACACCCTAACCAGACACAATTGAATTAATATTTCCTGTATGGCTTAGCAGAGGCTATCTTTTGACCTTTACAACACAGCAAAACACTTATCTATTCTTTAAAGTACTTTTTTTAAGATGTGGATCATGTTTTGATGGTGAAAGGACCTTTAGCTGGGGTTTTTTTCCCTTCCTCTACTGGAACAGAAGACAAAAGTATCAATTTTGTACTTTTATGTATATTGCACATTTTTTGAATGTAAGATGGTAGAAATGCAATAGCTCTCAGAGCTCCCGTGAATATATTTTTTTACGTTTACTTTGAGACAAAATCTAATTCACAGAATCAAAAGTTTAAACTGCTGCTGTCTCATTCACCTACTGTCAGCACTTATAAAGGTGCAAAGGGCATATAAAAGGTTGTTATTCAGGTTTTGTTCTACATAACTTTTTTATTCACATTGTATAATGTTGAAAAAGTGAAAAAAACCAAGAAAATAAATAATAGAAAGAAAATATGAAGAAAATATTTAGATAAACACTTATTTTAGTCCTCTAATCCAGAGTCAAATGTTAGACCACGCTTCTGAGGCACCAGAATTTCTAATTAAATTAAATGTTTGCATTTTTTTAGTAGAGTACTTTGAAAAAAGAGTGAGAAAGCTATACGAATGCAAAGGTAAATCAGAACAACCTCAGAATCACGACTGTAACCCCTGGAGGTAACAAAAGGAAAAGAATTGCCAAGTTACTCTTGCTCAATAAAAATGACTCTGAGAAAGATATTTTAGAAAAGAAGGGAAAGTAACCTCAACTGTTTAAAAATAAATAAAAAATTGGTGCTATTTATCACTAGGGTCTATGAAATGACTAATCAGCCCTAAAATTTGTAGCGTAGTGTTTTGTATAATAATGACATCTCTTAATTGAGTGCATTTATTTAAAAACAGCCCTCTTTTGATACAACATTAAAATAACACTAGGTGTTATAAAGATACAGTTTAAAAAATAACATATAATTGAAATCAGTGTTGAGCCAGTCAACCCCTCAGTCAATGCCTCTATCAATTAGATCATTTGTTTGCCAAGACACTACTTGCTAAAAGGAAGGAAGGAAGGAAG
>VZTZ01032190.1:94567-107536 GCA_013400955.1 Drymodes brunneopygia | reverse complement strand
AATTGTCTCTTTTTATGACACTTGGAGAACTTCAAAAAGCTTGGAGAAGACTTCTTTTTGCTCCTCTGTGATACTGAGAGAGAACTACTGAACCAGTTTTCCTTAGCTGAGGTGCAGCTCTCTGAAATCTTCTTTATTTTCTGTATTTTTAATGTCTAACTTCATGAACTGGTCCCATACAGCGTGGTACAGATCTAACCTCTTTCTAATGTATTTAAATGTATGCAATAAAAGTGTGGCTACAGTGCAATTAAAGTGCCATTTCTGTTCATTTTAAATGTCAGTGTAATTAAAGTTCATAGCTAATAATATTCATAAATCTGTAGATTTTTCCAGGCTCCTCATTTAGTACTTCTGGAGATTTCCATATGTGAAAACTTTGGCCTCTGTTATCACTCATGCATGGATGGTTGTGTTGCTTCTCTGCTCGCTATCTGTGACCTGAGGTTTGCCTACACCGAATATCTGTTGCAGGATGGTAGGTGGTCTATCATTTTAGAATTGTACTTGCTAATCACTTTCTTATCAAAAATCACCTTCCTTTTTACAGTTCTTTAATTTGCAAACAACTCTACTGAGATACAGGGTTAGTGCATCCTCACGCACGCTAGAAACAGATTAATATCCTTGAGAAGCAGCTGCTGCACCCACAGTGACTTCCTTCTGCTTTCATACAGTGCTGTACCAGCGGCAGACATCACACAGCCTCATCATCACTGCACCATGTTCTTCTGAGTTTGGGGGTTTTTGACTGTCTTATATGCTCCCTGTGCCACAGGTAGAGCAGAGTTAGACCCTCACCATGGCTCCTGTCTGAAAAGCTCTGGGAACTCCTATATCGTTCCTTGTTTCCATGATGAAAACCAAGAGGCTTTTCCCCTCTGGAGATGGCAACATTTCTTACATGCAGAAATTTCAGGAAGCTGCTGAAAACCCTCAACATCCTTCATATACCTTTCCTTCTTCTGGTCATTCAGCTGTGCAAAGTATGGTGAAAGAGATCCATATTCCTTCTCAATTCAACTAACTAGAAGTGTAAATGGGATACTCATAATGAGCAGAGCAATGGAACAGCACTGGAGTCCATGAATACAGACACTGCATTGCCCATTTCAGAAAGTAGCTAATATCCTACTGCTAGGTATTTTCCAGCAATATTCACATTAATTAATTCATCCCAACATCGTTAATTCACCTTGTAGCATCACTGTGAAATACTTTTTTCTTTTGAGAAATCCTTCCAGGGCACTAAAAGAAGGGGCACACAGATCTCCCCCAGTAAGACAGCACAACCCAACTGCATAAACCAAAGTTTTCCACTGTGGTGCTTTCTGCATACATTTTTTTTCAGCTTGTCCCAGCTCCCAAGATGGGTCTCTAGATGGGCTACTGCAGAAACAACTCTTGGAAAACTGTCTGCTTGCTTTAGTCTCACCCTCCTTAGGAATGTGGCTCTGAAGCTACTGCATGAATATCAATGTACTTGCAGCAGGCTGATGAGGTTCAGCATCAGTGTACTTCCACACCAAAAGCACTTGGGAAATGGCTGTCTCTGACTATCAGAAAAAACAGAGAGAAATGGAATAAAACAAAGAGAATGATGCGAATTATTTAGGTGGGCCACAAACTCCTTAATATTGCTGCTCAGTAGTGCATAAAAGTCCCAGAAATCTGAAGGTTTTATTCCAAAATAGCGGCATGGTTAACACAAAAGCAGTTTATCACCATGTCAGGACTCATTTCCCTAAGTCTGTCTGTCTAAAATTCAGGTGTCTCACTGTCTCTGGCCCCTCTTTAAACAGCAGAGAGCTAGGTACTTCAATAAGTAGTGACAAAGGTAAGGGGCTTGAGCCTGATGATTCAGATCCTCCCCTCGATATCCTTGTCTCCCTCCAACAACAGGATAATCCTTTTACAAGTAACAAAAGTGAGTTCTGTGGGATAAATCCCTCCCAGCTTGAATGCACTGCCACTGGTTTTCCATGTGGCATCACTTCTCAGGCAGGAACACAACAGAGAGAAGAAACTTCAAATGGGACTTTCTTTTGTCCATGTGCCAACACTTCCACCACAATGCCTGTGGGTTATTGACATGTGAGGGTTATGCCAGGCAGGCAGGCAGCTCTTCTGTCTGCTCTGGGAAATTGCCCTGCTCAAATCACCTGCCATCTCCCTGGGACCCCAGTACCTTGATTTGTACCAGTACCAAGATTGATCACGTTGCAATAGCATCTTTCTGAGCTGCAGTGTCTGAAAAATATGGCAAAGGAGAGAAAACAAATTTAGGAATCTGGGCCAACCCCACAAGGAAGGAAATGCTAGCCTTTATGGACTAAACAGAAGTCCTTCAGGGAGACAGCCTCTCGCATCATAAATAATGAGTTTGCATCCTGCTACCTAAGTAGACACCTATGAAACAACTTATGCATCCCTATAAAACAAAGTATTTTTGTAAGTTTGCTTTGCTTATAGTAGTGCCAAAGGGAAAGAAAGCTTGTAGACTGACAAAATTACTTGAACACATTTTCACTGGAGACTTCTGGATCCTGAGAGAATTTTTCTTTCTAATTTAATAAAGAAAGTCTGAATTCATAAACAGCTCCTTGAACTAGAATTTCTACTTTGTTGAACTTGCATTCAGTCTCACTGCCTATGTCTCTGATCTTGGCTTAGGATGATGGCTGATTCAGATCTGTGCAAAAAGAGATAGCGCCCTAATCACTAATGCAAAGAAAACCTTATCTGTTTCAAGCAAAAGTCTGGTGGAAGAGGAAACTTATAGTTACAGATGGCAAAATCTATTTTGTCCTTATTTGGGCTGGTTTAAGCTTTGGGGAATGAAATGGGAGCTGTTTGTTTGTCTGTTTGTTTTGCTCTGGGAATACAGCTCTTAAAACAATTAGTCATCTCAGAGAAATTAAACAGAAGCAGCAAATATAACTGTGAAAAAGCTATTATTCATGCCCATATTAACGAAAACAATCTTTTTATTCTTAGAGAAAAAAAACCCCAAGATGTTATTTGATTTGAAAGCTTATTGGGTCCACAAAATGCAAACAATTCAGAGATCTTCATTGCTCGTGTGCCCTTCCTGAGCAGGGAAGGACAGTGCACATTCCCAGTCATGACAAACTTCCCACTCCATGTCGAAGTAATACAGTCAGAAAATGGAATATTCCTAGTAGAAAACAGAAATATTTCAGTGCCATGGCATTGAAATTATGCTGTTCTTCAGCGTATTTATAATTAATTACAAGCAGCACACTTGCACAGCTGACAATATTAATATTCTGACCTTAACACTCATTAATATTCCAAAGTGACCCAGCTGAAGTGAGCTGATAGCTTAGGTTAACCTTCCCAATAAAGCTCCCAGCCCTCTTACAGCACAAGAATCACAAGGCTGCCAACACAGGCCAATGTAGAAATCCCCTGCAACAACCAGGCAGGGTGGAGCAGGAAAGCACACTTCTAGCCTTCTTTGGGATGGAGCCACAGGGGCCCAGGCTGGCTCTGCAGCAGGACCAAGAGAAGCATGAGCGTGCAACATGTGCAATATGGCTGGCTCAGACAGTGCATCCTGAAATGTAACTGTGCCTTGGACAGTTTGGTATTGATTAGTACCAGCTTGGCCTATCCCGAGCTTGGTTGGGCTACCAGGTCACTGAGGCTACAAAATCCATCTCCAACATCACACTTGCCCAAGCACGAGGCTGGGGTCATTCTCCACTCACCTCACAAGTCTGTTCCTCGGATGATGAAGCAGAAAAACACAGCTAGAGGTGAGAGGGACGGAAATGCCTTTGCTTTTTCTAACATGTCAGGAGCATGAGGAAAGCACAGGAGCAGGGGGTGACCCAGTGTCCCCTCCCCTCCCTATGTACATACAAGGTCAGTGACAGAGCCAGGGCCTGGTGGAGTCTCCTGGGAAGAACACGTTCTTCTCTGTGTCAAATGCAGATCCTTCAGTTCCTCTGCAACATGGAAAGGACAAACTTTGGGGCTGACTGAACAGTTTCGTTTGTCTCTTGTGAAGCCATCAGGAGAACTCCCATCAAACCCACAGAGGATGCCAGGTATGGCTGAAAGTCCCCATGTACAGGTAGAAAACACAAGAAAGACCCCTTTTTTATCAGGTTTTTCCATTTTCTGTGGTTATTTAGGGATAGTTTTGAAAAAATACCAGTCACAAACAACAAGAAGTGTAACAGACAGGAACAAGATCCCATTGTGTTAGCAGCTGCACAAATCCAAAGAGGACACAGGCACTCTGCTAAGAGCAGGGATTATAAAATATTAATGGGAATTTCGATTACTTATCAGTGACCTTTTGGTCCATGGCGGCCTCTGAGTCATCATTAAATACTTTGTGTGTCATGCTGATCTCATATTCAAAACTATTCCACTAAATCACACACAGGCATAAGCTACTGCTGCAGAAACCACCAGTTGTTTCCCCTTCACATCATTTGATGCTTCAGGCATGCTTGGAGAAGCCTCAGTCTCCCTTTTATAAGTTTGATATTATCCTTTTATAAGTTCAATATTACAGAACTTTTCCTTGAAAAGAAAATGCCCAGCTGTTTTTGCTAATTTTTAACTTCAGCAATTCAGCCCTGCGTTTTTCTTAAATTCATGTTAAAACCTTTGCAATTCTTGCTTTGAATGGCAAAGAAAAAAGCCTGTCTTTGAGAAAGGCTACAAGCTCAACCTTTTCCTGCTGCATTTGAAACTTTTGGATGAAGAAAGAAAAACACTTGTGTCTTGGCAAGGGACTCCTCAGATGGCAACTTGCTTCGTCTGATCCTGGTAATTCTTTGGCAATATTGTTTATGTTTGAGCTGCACCAGTACAGAAGTATCAAAGATCCTCAGCTGAGGACAGACAATGAATGCAACTCATTTTTACAACAACCCTCTTCCTGTTCCCTGATAATGAATGGAAATAAATATTGTAAGGTGTGATTCAAAGAACTTAACTGATCCTGTGGCTTCAGAAAAGGGATGATGAGTTCAAATAGTCAAAAATTGATGCGTTGTATGGGACTGGAGGCAGATGGACACTAGAGTCAAGCAGAGGTTGGACCAGTGTCTGGAGATCCAAAGGAACTGCAGTGACAGGCAACACAGCAAGAGGATGGTGGAGCTATGGATGTAAAATTGTTAATTTCTCCAGAAATTAAATATATGCTATGTCCTGCTGTTGTTAATGATCAAATGTCAAGTTGAAAAGAAGAGGACTAAGAGCCCAGAACGCATGAGGTGGATCTGGGATGCTGCTGACTGTCAGGGCCCATCAGGGGAGCTTAGCCCAGGGACAAGCTTGGGAACTTGGTCCTGCAAAAGGAACAAACCTACCTGAACATCTGCTGCATGCAAAGTGCAACCTAGCAGCTCCCATGCACCATGGCTGTCCCTGCTGGCAGACCAGGCTTCACGGACAGACAGCACAACTGTGTCTGGCCCTGGAGGGAAGAGGTATGATGATTTTATAAGCAAACCCCAGATATTTTAATGCCTTACTTTATCAGATGAGACCAGGACTATGTGATGGCCAACTCCAAGAGGCCAGTCTGATTTGGCGTCATTTCAGTGGTTTTATGCCAATGTGTGCCTCTGTTGCCTTGAGGAGAGCTGATGTTTTCATTAGTGAGGGGTGAGAGTCATGTCTTGGGTAGTCACTGGCAAGCATCAGACTGGAGTGATAATTCTTACCCTTAATCAAGCTACATAATAGAGGGGAAGTGGTTACAAGACAGTCTCATCTGGGGTCTAAAGGCACTTGAATTGCAAATGGTGTTTGTTCTGGCCCTTCTATGCACTAGCACATCTGCACCTGGGAGCAGAAAAAGGAACCACATGCTTTATCAAGGATAAGTGAATTCAGTATTCATTTTAAAACTTCAAATGGCTTCCCAAGAGTGGTCTTTATGCGACACAATTACACTGTTACTGAATCTCCCTTTTTTATTCTTGCATTACTTTCACTGGGGAGAATCACACTGAAAGCCACAGCTAGTTTATGAATATTATAGTCCTGGTTCTAACTGTTTGCCAAGATTTCCCATTAAGTGCAGGCTATGTTGAGTAAAACACTGTGTCAAGGCCAATATACAGCAAGCAAATTTTCATTTAACATCTTGGCTTTTATTACCCTGTTTGCCCAAAACCAAATAACATTACCTCTTGTTATCAGAAGATTTAACTTGCACGCAAGTCTGCTTTGATTTTATTGATGGTCCTTTTAGGTATCTCAGAGTAAATTTTCAAGCTATTTGTAGGCATAAACACCAGCTGCAGGACCAGTGAGATGTGCAGGCTGCTCACATGCTGCCAGCCTGACAGGAGAAGCAGGAAAGAGAAAGCAGCCCAGGTGCAGTTGAACCCAGGGCATCCACAGGCATGGACAGATAGATATTAAGACTTTGGGGCAGTTACAGTGGGGTTTTTTTCTGCTATCTTTCCTCCTAGTTCTCTTTTTTTAGTTATTATTCTAACTGTTGGGTTTTGGTGAAACCCCACCTTGTTCACATTGCATCCCACATAAACAGAAGTGCCACCACTTCTTAAACAGCTGTACGTTTACTTGCTAAACACAATGTGCCTTGAAAACTGTGCTTTATTGATAATGCATGGGGTTCATTTCAGGTCTGCATTACCAGGGCATTTTTCATGGTCATATATGGATATGAGAGCCCTGGAGACCTCCACCAAACAATTTTTCCCATTGTTATGCAGCTGAAAAATAGCCACAAGGCAACAGTGACAGTGAAGAAGGAGGAGGAAAGGAAGGCCTGGCCTGTGACACCCTTGTGCCTGCTCTTCTCCAATGGCACCCCATGTCCCTTTCAGAAATGTCACAATTTCCTGGCTGGTGCTCCACCTTACCTTACACAGCAGTTCCTAGGGAGCCAACACTGTTTTTAAGTTATAGGAAAGTTGTGCCACCTTAAATGGGCAGGTGTCACTTGTGCAAATGTGAGACGGTGACAGTTGTGGCCTCTTTTGGGCAGCCACAAGAGGGCAATAGGACCAAGCCTAACTTCTCCCAGATGAGATGACCCTTTCAGCAGAAAGCAGGTACGTGCAAAACTCATCCCTGCAGGATGCTGGGTGCTCTGTGAAGGACACATGCGTAGGTAGAACTGCCTGCTGTCAGGGAGATGCCTGGACCAGGAGCATCAATTTTGTCCTGCAGCCTCAAGCCAAGTCAGCCTCACTCAGTAGCCGTGAGCAGGTCACAGGCGGAGTCCTTGTGCTGATCTGCTCCCATGGTCCTGTATGGAGCCTAGCAAGGAGAGGACACTGCAAGTTCTGCTGCAGGAAACTTGGTGGGAACTGCTCACCCACCCTGCTCCGAGGAAGGAACCAGAGTTGCACCACTGCTTCCAGGAGACATCTTCCAGCTCTGCAGCCTATAGCAAGCAGTTGTGGAATGATAAATGCTGTCAGCGTATTCAAATAATCGTGTCCTTTGCCCATACGAAAAGCTGAAGTGTTTTCTCACCATAACAAACCCCAGTGGGAACAGGATAAATGTTCCCGTTGTGAAAGTACACATTGTAGCAGGGTTCAGCAATTAGCTGCATCAGAATAACGAAGAAAGCTGCTATTTGCATAGAACATCACTGCATTTTACTTTTGTGCTCTCTGTTTAGCAACCTCCAAACAATCATTAAAGAGACAAGTAGAGACAAGAACAAGAGGGAAAGCTGTATGTTTACTTGCTAAACACCATGTGCCCTGAAAACAACAAAAAAAAATCATATGACTGTTGAATCCAGGTCAGCCCTGTGTGAACAGTCCTGCTAATAGGCCTTATTATCAGAGGGAAAATTAGTTCTTGCTGTTGGGATTATTATAAATGAGGACTGTTAAAAGCTGAGTTTATTACTGTGAAACTGGGCTGTATTTAAAAACATTATTGAAGATTTTCCAGTCCTAACCATTTTATTAGGAACCACTTAAAAGATCAGCTGAAAATGTGGTAATTTCTGAATAATAGAAACAAGACTTATTCTTCAGCATGCAAAGGTATTGTGCGTTTTTATTTAAGGTTAATGTAAAGGATGTTAGAGATGATGGTGACCTCCATGTGAGAACTGGCTTACTAACAGAGCTGCTCAGCCCCACCAATACACCAGGTTTTGATAAGGGGCTCCCAGAAAAAAGGCCTTTGTGTTGAAAATTAACATCCAACAAGTCAGAGAAGACTACCTGACACTGGGGACTGGCAATTCGGTTCCAAGAAACTGGCTTAAATCCAGACATAGTCACCATAGATAAAAGTAGCCATGTCCAAACAGTCTATCCACCAGGGTGCAATGGTTTGGATTTCTCATGGACAGAAGTCTTAGGAGAAGATGGATGTTATGTGTGTATCTCAGCTGGCCTGGGTTGACCTCACTGTGGAGCAGACACTGCTAATGTTCCCAGATGTTTCACTGACAGAGGAGAGTGCCCAATTTCCCAGCTCAGAAGTCAATGCCTGCTGGGCATATTTAATTCAAGTTTTAAAGTCAAATCACAGGGCAAAAGAAATATCATCCCTGCAAGACTAACTGGGCTTGTCCCAGCAAGCAATCACCCAAGCTCAAAGATTTACCTCCTTGCAAAACTCTTTCCTCTGAGGTTATCTGTGAAGTAGCACAGACGAGAGCTCACAGTACCAAACTATTTTGACTGTGGTGGCCTGGGCGAGGGAATGGATATGATCACCACATCATTGCTGTTCATTTCTCCAGAAAACCCCTTCAGAGCCAGGAGGGGGAGATACAGCACAAGGTCACCCACTCTTTATGATGTGGGAATTCAGGACAACCTTCTCATTGCAAAAACTGGGAGCCACAGAATGTGCCTCTCACCATCAAGAGCCACGTTGGTATGGGCACAGCAGCACCTGGGTCCCTGCACAGGGTGGACACCAGTCCCACACACACCAGTCCAGCAGTCGGGAGACTTCCAGTACCAGCAGCTTGGGTAGCTCTGCAGGGCATTGTGCCCTGCTGTAAGGAATATGGCATGGACATCTGAGGAGGATTTTGTTCCATCAGCTGGATGAAGGAAGGTCAAGACAGGCCACCAACCTTGTCAGCCGATCTCACGGGGGAGAGCCCCTGCACTGCAGCCCAGCAGACACCAAACCTCCCCTTTCCATCTGCCACTGTGGTTTCCTGGAGCCCAGAGCTATGTAAAAGGTTTTGTTCCATTTCCCTCCATGCCTATCATGTCGTGGGTAAATTGCCATGACAATTAGGGAGAATAATAGGAAGACGTGACATATGTTTCTTTTACTTCAGCACTGTCTGCTGAAAACTGGAACTAAAAAGTACCAGGCAGCTCCTTCCCTGTCTCTGGAATTTCATAGAGAGTGACTCCAAAGCATTAGAGAGGCACAAACTAAATTAAAACAATGAAAGAAAGTGCATGATTTTCTTTGTAGCAGCCCTTGCTTGCAGCAGTTCTGTATGTTTCAAATAAATAGAGTAGATGCTGCGAAACCTTTTGGAGGCTAATCAAAACCACTAACACAACAATAATATCTTCTCACAGCTGGAGCCAGAGTGCAGCATTAATATTTACTAGCCAATGAGCATATTTACATGACAGAGGGGATTCTAAGAGTATCTTCAATACACAATTAAGACACACACATGCACTGGCAGGAAAATAAAATAAATCATTTTGTTATGTCTGTGCTACCATCTCTGGTAAGGCACTAATAATTACAAATGTATATGCAAGGTTCTTGCAATAGGGAAGATTTTGTTGCAAACTTTATTCACACTTAAGCACAACTTGAAGTCAGTTGTGGCTTCTAAATTGTTGGACATAGAGGAAGAAAACCCAAAGTTTTAATTTGGGATCAACTACTTCACCACATAGCCTGTCGACTTAAATTTTATGTGAGAGCTATGGATGTATTTCAAAAACGTCTGGGTAACAATGGCACTCAGTGTTGGAGCCTAGAGAAAAATGGTTTGGAGAACAAAATACATCCCTTTTAACTAGATAACATGAGATTATACTCCTTTAGGTCTACCTTTGTCTTTGGTGTCAGAGCCCAGTCTGGGATCTGCAGTGATGGCCAAGAGATGTGAGTGTGTACAACTTGTAGCCCATAAGAAAAAGGGGGCATGTGAGATCCACCTGGGTTTGCAACATCTGCACCATGATGAGGGTTTTCGCAAGGAATATTACAAGTCAGCACCATTACATAGGTAACCTAGTACATTTGTATTGCAATTTTATTATCTGGTCTAACACATGTTAATGGGCTTGTTTGTACACACAGACCTGACTAATTTACCTGAAGGTTCAAGGTTGCATCAAAGTAGGGATATTTTGCACAAGGACAGTTCTCCATAAATGTGAGAACCTAGCTCACAAATCTTGTTATTCAACCAATCAAACTGTAAATATGTTCCCATAACAAAGTAGTTTAATTGTTATAATACATTAGTGCATGTAGCTTAGGTACAGCATTAACAGTGAAATTCTCTGTGCGTTCATTCCTATTTGTCCCAAGAGGCATCTAATTCTAGTGCTGCTGAAAGCTGAGTAAGGTTTGCTGCATTAGAATCTCCGTTTAATCACGTCATTTTTTTTTCATTGTTATGTATTTACTGCTCATTTGAATTTCTGCTACAGGAATACCAATAAAATGTGTTGTATATCCCAGACCAAAACAGCTGAGAGATGGAAAAAGAAAATATTGCCGGTGTTCAAAGAATGAATAATTGCCTACATCATCTTGCCTTGAAAAGTTTGAAGTACAAAAAAAATGAGCATCATTCTTAATTATTGGGTTTGGTCTATCAGTCATTAGTGGTTCCTTCTGCATCTTTCAAGGCTCTGTTGTCAAAATGTTTTCAAAAACGTATTGCTAGTGAAGGTCTTGAATTCATTGTAAAGATATTATTGAAAGGGAAAAGGAAAACAAATTGAACATTCCATTTATTTACCTTTTTTGACTGTTTCTCTCAGCTTAGCTAATAGAAAGTCACTAACATCAGTCTTGTTTCATGTTACTGGAATGAGTTTCACTATCGGGTTGTCAGAGCTGCCATATTACGGCTGCCAACACTGCAGGAGGATATTTATTGCTTGGAAAACAACAGTTCCCACTGGATTTAGAAAACAATATAATTGCATTATTTTATAGGGCATAAGTTTCATAATGCCAGACGTGATTGGCCTCTCCCCCCCACCCTCCACACCCCATTTCCTTTCCCTGATCTGCTTCCCCCAGGCAAGGTCTGGGACCACTCCAAGACAGCAATGCTCTCTGCATGACAAGCGTGCTGATGCATTGAAAGGAGAACAGCTTTAATTGCCAGCTTAAGCCTAAAACTGCACAAGGGAATTGCTAAGCGAGGCTCGAGGTCATGTACAACCAGTCTTACCCCACTGAAACAGGGAATGACACCAAATGTCATTAGAATATCCCCACACAGAGGACCCTGCTGCAGACCCCAGACTGACCTGAGCACATCAGACAGCAGTGGCATGTTTGTTTTAGTCTCTTTTAACCAGAGATGTTAATTTTCATTTCAGGGCAAGAAACAAAGATAAGGCCTTGGAACAGATTCACAGGTCTGGCTGAAGGACAAATAACTGAACATTCCTGAATGTGAAGAGTAAAGGAAGCAAGGCAGAGTCCGGATTTTATTTTGTTCTATCTTCCTTTCCAGCATCAGTAAACTTTCACTGCAAGCCATGCCTTCCAGAAAGAAATCACAAAGAAGAAAAAAAAATAAAAAAGGAAAGAAATGGAAAAGCATAACGCTATGGAGATGGTTAGAGACAACGAAAGCGGCTGTCTAATTTTAGGCAGAGACAGACAGAAAAGTTTTGAAAATTGATACATTTCTTGTATGAAAATAAGGGATGTATAAAGAGGGAGCTAAAAAGAGTTCTTTAGAGCAAACAGAAGTCAAGAATGAAATTCTGTTGAGCACAACACAGTGCTTGGCAAAATATTTTCCACAGTATTTAGGAAGAAATGTCCCTAATTTTCCAGTAGAAAAATTCCCCATGAAAAGAATTTCCAAGCCAGAAAACCCAAGAGAAATACAGACAAGTGCTTTAGCTCAAGGCCTAGAGTAGGGAAGCCATAGTATAACGTCATGCAGAGAGTCTGTGGGAAGTTGTACTCCCACCACAACTTACAAGCATGGTCCTTCCCCCATGGTGCCAGACAAGCATGTCCTTCCCATCCCTGCACACAGCTTCCCACTCATGCGAGGCACAAAAGGCAGGTGCCAGGGTAGTCCAGCACCAGCACGCACTGGGGATGGGCACCTCAGCAACCACAGCATGGTAATAGCAATGCAGTCTGTCACAAAGAGATACAGAAAATACAAACAGGTACTCAAAACCAGGAAGTATTCTTGAAAACAATCACTTATGACAGACATTTAGAAGAGTTTCTGGGGAAAAGTGTGCAAGCCATTCCATTAATAGCCCATAGGATCTAATTTTAGACACAGAAATATTTGCAGAAAATGGGTTTTCAGACACAATAAAAATCATAGTGGCTTTATTTTTTAAAAAAGAGAGATCCTTGTCCCTACATGGAAGCAGCACTCTTAAATGTATGCTATTTAAGCTACTGATGTACCTATCAATGAAGCAGATGCTGAGTGCTTAAACAGTTCCTCTCTAGAGGCCCCTTCTAGAGAAAGTTCAAGGTGCTGGTTTAGTCCCTGCTTGTGGCCAGTGTTTACAGACAAAGAGGAGAAACAGCATGGCCTAAGCTGATAATCAGCTTTTGCTTCTGACACAGTTTTAAAAGCTGGCTGGGCAGGTGTCTTGGTTTAAAAGACAGGTGTCTGCTAGGGAAGGCAGGAGCCTTCCTTGGAATGGAAAAACTGCAACCCCTTTCCCTCTGAATTATTATAAATTTAAAATCAAGAGGCTCTCAGGCAAAGATATGGGAATAGGAATAACGGTTCTTTACTAATATCTA
>VZTZ01032190.1:56378-94407 GCA_013400955.1 Drymodes brunneopygia | reverse complement strand
AAAAAAAAAAAAACCAAGATCCAAACTCTGACAGCAGGTAAGAGTGTACAAGAGGTTTGAATGTGCCAAGGGCTGAATTTATACTGACACTGCACTGGGCTGTCAAACACAGAGTAAAGACATGAGCTATGCAGCTGCTGCCAATGTGTTCTGGGAGCTGCTTACGTTGTCCAGAGGCTGTTTTTAACCTGAGCACCAGCTAGGGGCTTCTCTGGTGAAGCGAGCTTGCCCAAAGCCACACTTCACAAAGGGTTATTAGTTATTTACAGAGGAGACCAAAGCAGGTATTAGTAGCGGGCCAGAGGAGGTGTCACACTTGCTCTGACCACTGCTCAGGCAGGTCAATAACCAACCCTTTGTAGTGGTCTGGATGCCTGGCAGTGTGGGACACTCCAATCCTGCTTCTGTCCTCACTTGTCAGTTTATACCTCTGTGAACTTACAGAGAAGTTGTTCCCATCCAAGCCCCTGAAGTGATGGATCTTTGAAGTCATAGTTGTAGCCAAGTTGCATCAAAAAGTGGGATGGAGGTACCACATTCTCCAAACTGACTCATCAGCTCCTGAACACCTTGATGTTCCCAAGATAGAAGTAAAAGTATTTTATTACCTGCTGTCTGCATTTGTAAAGCACTTGTCCAAGAGGTAGTTGGTCTCAAGATCAGTGGCTTCATAGGAAATATAAAAACTTATATAGCAATAGAACGACCCAGTGAGATGTTCCAACTGTGACTCTTGTAGCTGCTCTGACTGAGTCCAAAATCCTAAGATGCCTGGGGACCTGAAAAAACATCTGGCTTGGAGAGTCTCTCACAGCATGTGGTAGGGGTAGTCACTTCATTTTGATGAATGTAGCACAAGGATAATAAAACAGTTTCATTCTAAAACACTAGCTCCCACGTTGGTACAATGGATTAAATTGATTAAATCTGGGCCACAACACCCCATGGGGCAATTCATAATGTCAATAGCACATTAAACAGTAGGACTTGTCCTCTTAGCAGTCAAATCACATATCACCCACAGCCCATTGGAGGACCCTTTTATAAAGGTCCATGTCAATTCATGGGACCTAATATCACGCCTGTGAGTCACCAGAAGGGCACATCTCATTGAACATCAGGCAACAGCATGTATCTGCAGCTTGTCTGTTCACAAAGAAAGGCAGGGAGATTGTCCTCTCTAATGACAACACTAAGTATTTCATAAAATCGCCTTCCATTTTCCTGGGAAGAGCTGATTTTCATCAGGTGCTGATGTGGTCTGCCAGGTCTTGACAGAACCAGCTTTGCTTCACTTGTGCTCTGGGCCATTTGAGGGTGGTTCCCAGAAAGGTGAGTTCCCTCCTGCTGCTGCTGCTACCTGGGCTGGCAAGCCTGGGACACACAGTGCAGTCCCAGTCCATACCTGGGACTTGTCTCCTGTTAAACTACTTATCTCCATACCTGACCTCACCATCAGAGTGGGGCGTATCCTACCTGTGAAAGACCAAGGGACAAATGAAAGCACATGGCTCAAGACTCCCTTCCAGAAAGATTTGACTTCTCCAACCTGTTTGCATTCACATCTCAAGGGCATTTAAACCACATGGTCTAAAAAGCCCAGCTGCTCAGCACTAATCCAGAGAGAGGTAGCCTCCAATATTAATGAGTATAATCCTGATAGTTTGGAGATACCCTCCTCTCTAACTCTGGCACAATTGCACACATGTTGCCTATTGGCATCCCAAGGCCTCCTTTTGAGATTCTACTCACACAGCCTGCCAAACGTCAGGATGAACAATTACCTCTGGTGATTGACACGAAGGAAGAGAGCTTCAGCAGTCATTAACAGAGACCTTCACTACAACAAAACACACTTTTTTATCCTCTCTTCCTAAGCCACAGCTTGTGAAGAGAGAAAGAGAAAAAGACAGATAAAAAGAGCAAGCAAGCGAGCAAGCTTCTTTTCCCTTCTGTAAATTTGAGCTGTTTTCAATTTTCATGGGTTTTAGTCTGAAGAACTGTACAATTCTTTTTTAAAGGAATATATAAATTGCCGTTTCATAAAAAGAAGAAGTTTGCTCTCTAGTGGCTGAATCTAAATAGCTCAAAAAAACCAGAGGCTGCTGAAGAAAGGGAGAATTTAATCAAAAATGTGCTCAGTTCCTAATCTCTATGCCACAAAATATTTGATCATTGCCAATACTCACTGTTGAATGACTATGACTGGTCTGATTCTAATAAGCAGAACCAAAGTGCAGGGTATTAAGATCTAACCCTGTGGAGTTTATAGTTGCAAAAGGAAAAAGTTCTGTCTCTAGATACTTGCTGATGTGGGAAAGGGCTAGGATAGGGTCTGAAGGGTCAACTGACATAGGAGAACATGCTGCACAACCCAGGTCACTGGCCACAGAAAGTTTAGGAGAAGACCACTACAACAGTGGCTGACTCCTGCTGGTGGCAGGTTGCCTTTGACCATATCAGGCCAACCCTGCACTGTGACACTTCCATTCATTATGGTATTTTTGAGCTGGGACTGGCTTGTGCCAGCAGCCAGGACGTCATGGGATGGAGGAGTGCAGGACCAGGGGCAGATGAGGTCAAGAGGGGACAGGGGCTTTCCCCAGGCCAGGAGAAGGACCACAGACCGTGCCCAGGCTCCCGAGCCCATCCCTGACCCCAGGGTATAGCTTGCAAAGTTGCACAGTTGAGTTAAGATACCGAAGAGGTTTCCAGTTTCTTCATATTTGCATTTCTATCCCTGGTCTTTAGCTCAGGGATTTCAGAGCAAGAAGGCCCAGTCTGTTCGCTGCACCCAGCCCTGCCCCCTGGCTTGCCTTTGCATACACCCCCCATGGTGACCCCTCAGACATGATGTAGATTCCGGCATTTGGGTTTGGGATGGTGCTTCTGAGAAGTGTTTTTGCCAGGGCAGTCCCACAGCCTTTGGCAGCAGCTAGTCAGTGGCAGGCTTTCCGTGTGCCATGGCTATCCCATTTCTGTCCTTTGCAGCACGTCTGGAAGGAGGAGCCGGGTGCCACGGTGTGATGGGGTCAGCCCCGGAACTGCAGTGAGTATCAGACGTTTCCTATTCACAAGGGAGGGAAAGGGAAAAACACTGAAGAAGCAAACCAAAGATACCACCTCAGTGAAGGCCAATCCAGTCCACTTCTTAATTAGTGCCCTTACTTCACAGAAAAGTCTGTGAGATCTCATGCTTTGGCAGCCAGATGGAGAAGGGGACAAGGCAGATAAGTGACAGCCGGGTCTCAAAAGCTGACCCACTTGTGAGGCCCATTCCCAGGCAGAGTAATTGCCAATCAGAAGCAAACCACTTTATAATTAAAGCATTGTATGAGTAAAAGGATGTCTAGGGCTTTTGCTTAATTGATAGACATGTCAGAGAAGCAGACTCATGGAGAGAGGGGCTTAGGTGACAATTGCTGAAATCAGTGAGGGTTTTGCACAGAGCTAATCCTGGGCAGGAGCAGAGCTAGGGCAGGTGTAGAAGCACTAACAATCCTCCAGCCAAACCCTGCTGTATCCTAGCCCAGGAAAGTGTATACACCTCTTCCTTCCACACACCCAGGGCAGGCAGGGGCATAGCCAGGCCCTTAGGGATCTCATTCCCAAAACTGGAGCTCCACATATTTTGTCACCATGGATCATGCAAGTTTGGGCCATGCCCCATGGCTTCTGTTGCTCTGGCTCCTGGCCCACTGCCTTGCTTGCATGCTGCATTGAGAAGCCCTTTATGGAACATGGGCCTTGTAAAGTTCCCCATGGAGGAGTTCTCTTTTCTTTCTGTTGCTCTTTCTCAGAAGATGGGTCTCGGTGTTTGGCCACAATGCTAGACTATGTCTCTTAACTGTCCTGTTCCTCATGCTCAGGAAATCCTCTTTTGCAGCTTAAACCAGAAAAAGAGTGCTGTGGTTATCCAGTCTGGTCTCCATAACCTGGTTCATTTGGCCTCCCAGCACTGAGCCCTTCTTGAACAAAGATATTATCTTTGAGAAGTATCTTGTTTAAGAAGTGGAGTGTGATAAGGAAAGTCCATCCCTGATGCCAAGCACCATAGATGGCACAATCTCACCCCAGAGAGCAGAAATTCTATATACAATTGTTGTATTTTGATCTTGAAACAAATAATGCATACTCATTTACAGAACAAAACCACCCACACCTCAGTCATATTTCATCATTACTGTATTGCAGCATTTCAGATTTTTTTTTTATACGAAGTTAGTAATACTCTAGACGGAAAATGCAGAAGCAGGTTTAGAAATAATTTCTGAGTTTAATCAGACCCTTGGAGATAAGGAAGTGACTACATTAGTTTCTAGGGCTATTTTAGGCTACAGCATCATTTCCTATTATGAGCTAATCCAGAGTGGCACAACATCAGTGGGAAACAGACCCAGGTTTTGGGGCTCTTTGCAAATCCCTAACTTCCCCAGTAACCATGTCTTACAATCAGGCCCTGGAGGCAAGGGTAACTGAGGTTCTTGTTAATAGATCCCTTGGGGCTGATTAGAGTTCAATGACACTGAATGACCGGTGTTCATATATACGTGTATTTGGCATTTGGTTTGTTTTAGAACAATTTGGTTACAATGGAAAGAAGGTATGCAGCTGTTTTGGTTATTATCTATAAAAATGCAACAGTATGAAAGTATAAAGATATCACTTGGGAACATTTTTAAGGAAAAGAAAGAATGAAAGGATAAGAGTAGATAGTGGACAGGAAAGATCCGTGGATCAAGCAACAGGACTCGGTTGTTGCAATTTCGATGTCCATTGGTGCAAGAGATGGTCGCAGTCTTGCTGTGTGGGGACGTGGGGGAAGGCCAGAGAACATAAAGTTCAAGGGGTTTAACAAACGCCCAGCTTCAGGTGGGAACGCCCAGGTACCTCCCCTGGAGAAGGGAGTTTTACACTGAGCTGCAACACTGTGGATCGTGACCAGTTCTCTCCTAAGCGCCCCTAAAAGTGAGTCTGGGGGCGTCTCAAGGGGTCTTTGATGGTTTATGACTCCCCCTAAGAACTTGACAGCCGTTTGTCACGGCAGCCAGTGCAGCTCAGCCAGTTATTCCCCGCCAGAAGGGATGAAAACCTTCAGGCCCATATCAATGTGAATGTGTCCATACCTCCCGGCAGGGTAGATTTACACCTGAACCACTTGTGTAAGGGAGAACATTGTCATGATAGAAAGCATTACCCCACCTCTGCAGGATGTGCTTCTTATCGGCCTTCCCCCCATCTGGCTCAAAACACAGCTTGTTGCCAAACAAAGGTCGGTTTGTCTCGGTCATCCTCTGGAGGCGGGAGCGCACCCCCTCTGCACCTGGGCTGTTCTTATGCAGATCAGAGGTTTTGCCACCACACACACAAAAACTCTCCTTCTCCCCTTCGGCTGGGGTGTGCAAACCTGGCCCCAGCAAAGCACCCTGCTGGTTTTGCATCTGGCCGGTTGTTTCAGTCATTAACCCTTAACACTGCAGTCCCTCACACCGTCATCCTCTTCAAAGCTCCTCCAGTAGGGCCTGCCACAATGTGCTGTCTGCCCACCATCAGATGGGCCACACCGAGCTACTTCAGAGGAAGACTCTATTAATGCGCGTCAGAAGAGATTTTCAACCCCTTCTTCTAACACAAGGTAGCGATGGAGTTAAATTGATGACAAGACCAAATAAACTGGGACTGGTAAAACAAGACACTCTCCCTCTTGGGAGTCTCCAAAGAGACCCCAGGGAAAGGAAGATGTGTATCAGAAATCTTCTGCAAATATCAGAGCCCTTAAAGGATGTGGATGTACCATATACTCCTCTTTCTTCCCATGAGTCCTCCTAAGACTGAGCCTACCAGGTTGGCCATGATGTTAGACTACCTTCTCCACTGCTCTGCTCTTCAGGCTCTAGCACCAGAAAGGTACCACTGTGATTATTTTTCCTGATCTTCCACATAACCTGGTTCAGTGGACCTCCTGGAAGTCACCTGTCCTTAAGAAAACCACCACGAATGTTAAGCTTCTTATGAGGGAAAAAACACTTCAACCTTGTTGGAAGTCATTGAAGTTCAATTACTATTTCACTCACAATAAAAAAAAGCATCCTATTTTTGTCTGGGTTTCCTTACTTTCAGCTTCCACCCAGTTTTTCCATTCATCTAGGACAAAAAGCATTCGGCCATCAAGTATCTGTCCTCATCCAGGCAATGGTTAAGCAGTGACCAGTCTTGTTCTCAAGAGTCCAATGAGACCAGATTCTCTCCAGTGAACCAGACAGGCCCTGGAGACCTTCTCATGTTCTGCCACTTCTGTTCCTAGGTCTGTGACTTCACGTTAGACACATGTTGAAGCACATGTGGTTTGTTTACACCCAGCTAAACCACTGATACTCCTATGAGCACAAACATTCTCTTGTCATCATCTCCACGTGTCATCAGCAATATGTCCTCCTTCTATAGCATCAATAATATGATCAATAAAAACTCAGTCTGTGGATAATGATGGGTACCTGTACTTATGGATTAATCCCCAGCATTATTGAAGAAAAATCTGATGCTGCTTAGGCAGATGAGAACTAAGAAAATAGGTCTTAATACAGTATGGGCTTTTTGTTTGGAAAACAGTGATTCCAGAAAACACATGAGACAAGGAAGCAGGTTGAACACGAGGTCCTTGGGATGCTGTGACCTTTGCTGGCCCATCTGATCTCTCTTTAATGACTTGCTTGCTCTGGAGGTAGAATCTATCAGGGCTAAGCCTGAAACCTGTTTCCCAAACAGGTTTCCCTCAGGACCCTTCTGCCAACAGACCACAGACCAGCTTGGGTGAGGAGACTGTGCCTAGTGAGCTCTCCCCTGGCTTCTGAGGCTGGACACATCATTCCAGATGGAAGGTAAAGTCATCCAGGTTGCTGAAATCTCTCCTGCACCTTACAGGATGCAGGGAGGCTGGCAGAAATGGCAAGCAGAGTACAAGGGAGGGGGGAATGCAGTAGTGCAACGTGACAGGAGTAGAAATTACATCGCACCAAACTTTGATGTCTTCACTAATCAGCTCTCAGAAGGAGTTTTACAGATTTCTTTCCTAGTATTTCTATCCAGTATTTCATCCTGTCACACAACTAGATTAGATTTTGCTTACAGTCAATCTGACCAAGGCTTCACCTAATACTCCAAGCAGGATATGCTGGAAGTTTGATAGTGTGAGTTGCACTTCAGCAAAGCTGAATGTTGCATAAAGCAGCTTTTTTTTGACCAGCATTGAATCTGAATGAACTCCTCTTTTACTGAGCTTTCATTCCCTGGAAACTAAGACCTTTCATCGCTGTTTTTTACAGGAACTTATTTCCCATCTAACTGAAAGTGAAATCAGAGCTGATTCTTTCTGCTGACTTGGGTGCTGTGCTGTGAACAGGAGATGTCTTTTAATGTAGCTCAAACTTCTGTTAAAAGTGTATCTAAGAAATAAAAGTAAATGATGAGGTTGTTCTTATGTATTCTTACTGTTGCCATGGAAACCACTTCCTGCCTGTATTTATCCTGATTCATCTCTGTTTTTCCAACAAGGGGAGGTAAAACTTCCAAAATAAATAGACAATACTCTGAAATGAAGGTACTTATTAGTGAGACAGGGTATCCCCAAAATACACAGCATGGGATCAGGTACTTTTCCAGTCAAGGTTACTAGTTGAAATACATCCCAAATTAAGAGCTTCTGGGGGGAAAAAATGATATAATGAAGGGATAGCCTGCACTTCAGGTGGTCTGTGTTTAACCCATCTTGGACAAGACTGTATCTGGGGTGGGAAAGAAGCATTAGTCAGTATCTTGTGCAGCTGGCCCTTGAAGTGTATTCCCATGTAAAGCTGGGTTCTCCAGACCAGACTTGACACACAGCTGGAAAGCATTGCAGGGACTTTGCAATCCTGTGAGTAAGGAGATGCACTCATGGTGGGCCCTCAGAAGCACCTGAGTGCTCATGGAGCACATTGCAGAGGATCTGAACCTCTCACAGGACCCACAACACAACAGTCTGCCACAGTGGCATAATGTGGCCAGGATCCTTGTTCCTCACGTGTGAACGTGAATACATTCTTAGAAAAACAACAGAGATGGGAAGAAATATGTGCAGCTGCCATTCACAGAGCCACAGAATCACAGAATGGGTAAGGTTGGAAGGGACAGAGACCACAGTGGATCATTTGGTCCAACCTCCCTGCTCATCCTAGAGCACATGGCACGAATTCACATCCAGATGGTTCTTGAATATCTCCAGTAAGGAGAACTGACTGTTCAGCCAGTCCTCAATTCACCTCACCATGCACTCATCTAGCACACACTTCCCAAGTTTACCTATGAGGATATGCCATTGGCTTGGTGAGGTTGGCTGCACCTGAGAAAGGCTGCCCATCTTCTTCCCTTTTACCAAGGAGGAGTTCAATACTGAAGGGGGAAGGTTAGACCCTAGAGCTCAGCTTCTCATTTTTCACATCCTCTGTGACTTCAGCCCAAGAGAAGTATGTATTAGCACTTATCTAATCTCACAGAGAATTAAAAACATAGAAGACAGAGAAAAGGAAATGCCATCTTCTTGAAGGCCAAAACCACACTTTTAGTGGCATATTGCCCTATGCCATCAAAAATGACAGCACTGTAATTATCCTCTTGCCTTCTGTCCCTAACAGACAACACATCACTCCCCTTGCACTTTGTAAATCCCTGGCACCAAGCAACTCTCTCAAATGGGATCCCCCTTTATGGAGATCTGGAGATCCACCCTGTCCTGAATTTAAAAAATACCTTGGTCAGTGATTTGAATGCAAGCTCCATGTAGACTTGATGGGCTAGTGTCTGACATGCAGCACATCACAATGTACAATGAGAAAGAAGAAGCATGAGGACCAGAATGCGGCTGCCCATACTTGTCACACGTGCTCCTTAGGAGCACCATGGAGCAATTCTGGAAAGAAAAACCCATGGTGATGGGGCCAGCATGGGAGAAATGGTTGCCCTCTTCGTTCAGGTATTCATACCTCCCTGCTGTGTTTTCCATTTTGTGTTCTTAAACATTCCTCATCATGTCAGAGCAAAAGTTTAATGGAAAAACCCTCATTGATAAGATTATATGCAAATTCATTGAAATTGGAGCATATTGCTAGAGATATGCTGTGGATGCTGTTGGGTGTGTTTGGCCTGTAGCTGCTCAGCTGGAGAGTGCTGGTTAGGCTGAAACCCTAACCCTAATTCTTCCAGTGACTGCAGTGGGGTGGGGATGAAGCTCCTCAAGTTCGGTCCCTGAGCATTTCCACTGATGTGTGAAGGAGGTGACTGGCATGGCAATGTGCCTGGCCAATGGGTTTTGCAGGACCTTGGGGACAGGAAATGACAAGGGGAGTGTATGTGATGAAATTCTGGGTAGGAACTTGGCCTCCATATGAGCACCCAGAACATCCTTCCTCCTGGGAAGACAACTGAAGGGGTGTTTGAAAGACTGTCTGTCTTTGGCAGGAGCCTTCTCTGTTTCTGAGAGGGTTTATTTCCTTTGTCTCAGTTACCAGCTAAAGTAAGACTACAAGAGTGGCAATAAGGGAATCAAATGAACAGCTATTAAATCAACCTAAATGAAGGAGGTAAAAGAGCCTTCTGGAGACAGACTATCCTCCTGTGGGATGTCACAGTCTGGGTTAAATTATGCAGCCTCACCACACCCCTGCATCTGAGATAGCTCTGAGAGATAGCTATGCACATATTTAAACCCAAAACAAAAGCAAACACCTGAAGCTGCTCTAAATTCTGGACAGGGAAAATGGGCCAAGGGTGGAGTTACCTATGCATTTTCCAGGAGGATGAGAGTCCCTTCCCATGCCCTTGGCTGGTGATGGTTCCCCCTGTGGCACCAGTCTGGGGCGTAGAACTGGGAATGAGCTGCCAGGGGCAGGAGTGGCAAAGGAATTTCTGGTACAGACTTGCTATGAAAGGGAACATGCAGGGTGCTGAACCTGACACCTCACCTTGAGTACAGGCAGCAGAAGGGGAAGGAACAGGCAGGCAAGATGTGGAAACAGACCTGTTGGATTCAGATCAGAAAATGTATCAGCCTGTACAGCTGCAATGGTGCCAAGTGACAAAATTCAAGTTTCTCAGTCCACTAAGCCATCTGGGGCATAACAGGGTAAGGACCCAGCAACTTCATCTTGTTTTGAACAAGATCATGGTTGACAGCTACACCACAGACACCACTTTTGGAGCCCTCAGCTGCACTGCCACCATATCACCTCTGCTTAATGCCTGGTACCTGAGGGCAGACCAAAAGTTCTTGTCTTCTGGAATGTGGGTTACATCTCAGGTTTACATCCTGAAATGTAAGTAAGGAAGGGGGCATGGAGGCAGGTCAGCCTGGACTGCCTCAGCACTACTTGTTGGACCCCAGGGATGTGCCTCCACAGATGTCCACGGGCTTAAGGCCAGGCTGGGATTCAGAACGTGGCCTAGCATCAAGCCACTATGAGGAGATACACAGGCAGAAAGCAGCAGGGGTTGAGTGTGAGACAGCAAAATGGAGACAGGAGGAGGGCTGGGGACTGGAGCTGGACCCAGGCATGTGCCAAACATTGCCAGAAGTAAAAATAGCTGAGAATTGTCATGTGGGCAATCCTTGGAGAGGAAGCCTGACACATCTTAAATTCTCACTGTGTCTTAGGGAAAGCAAAGTACTTTCTCATAAGTAAACACAATTGACCAAATTTTATGATACTTTGCAGCTCCTACCTACAACCACCTGCACAACACTCAAGACTCTTAGCTATTTGGATCCAAAGCACTGTTTGTAAAGCTACATTTGACCCAGCTATAACATTGATTTTTGTCCCAGCTGTTAATACTAAGGAACTCATTACAGCATAAGCATTTTGAGTATATAATATTGAACTATTTAAAGGGATTTTGTTTTGTGGTATTTAGAGTAGTTCTTAAATCAAGACTTAGTCTGTCTCTTGATAGTATTATCACTGCAACTTTCTGATGTTTGGTCGATGGAAGGATGGAAGGATCATTACAGCTTCCTGCCAACATAAAGTATGGTGCAGTTAATTAAAGAAACATATAGTTCACATGCAATGCTAAAGATCAGCTCTGTGCCTCTGAATGCACTCTGGCATTATATCCGTTTGGTAATGACGGGATAATTTTGTTCACCATTTTAAGCTGAGGTTTATACAGTCCATTATAGGACGGAAATGTCATCTTATGATTTAGCTGAAGGTGATGTCAGACTGTATGGTCTATAATTTAGGCCAGATTTCCAATAATGTTTTGATTTGATGACTCTAAAGTATAAACTTGAATGGTCAGACTTCTGAGCCTTCTTAAGCTTAGGGTGTTTAAAAACCCAGAGATGCCAGAGGAGAGGCTCACAGCCTTGCTGCCCCTTTGCTGCTCTGCACATCCTCTAGCTGGCAAAATATCTCTCTGGGGGAACATTTGTACAGGTACTCATGAAAGCCTCACCCAGGCAAGAACTGAGGAACAGAAGATAGGAAGCCTGAGAATTAATGTGTCTCCTGCTCACTTCCATGTTGCTGAGGGAAACCATCATGAAAACTGTGGCATTTAAATGAGCAAAGGCACTGTGTTAGTTAGCCCTGATAAACACACACCTACAGACACAGGTGACTATATACAGAGCATCAGTGGTTAAATACAAAATGTTGTAAGAAACAAAAAAAATACGTTCACATCATTTCAGTACAGCAAGTTTGAAGTTCTCTTTGAATAATAAGATAACAAAACTCTTTAGATTTCATGTTCATCCAGTTGTGGATAATATTAGCATGAAGCAGAGACAGTAAGCATATTTTAAAGAAGATGTTAGCTCCACTGGTTACAGCATTCTGCTGACAATGCCAAGGTTGAAGGCTTGATCCCTGTATGGGCCAATCCCTTGAGTCGGACTTGATGATCCTTGTGGGTCCCTTCCCACTCAGAATATTCTGTGATTCTGTGAAACTACATGCCAGACACAAAATTTCAGGGAACTGCATACCACTTGTCCTCAGACCCCACAGCTTCTGCTTAGAAGAATATTTTATCAGCATCCAGAACAGAACTGGCCTATTCTATGAAGCAGGAAGAGAATTTCTAGGTCCATAGTCCAGCCCCAGACAAGTCATTGGGACTTTGCCAGGTTGAGAGCCCAGAACCCAGCAGAGTTAACCATTTCAGGCTTCAGTGTCCATTTACCTGCCCCACCACTTCTGTACATCCCAACTCTCCAGTCTCTCAGGCTGTAAATCCCAGAGAGTGAGCCAAACTCTGCAGCAATGAGATGCTTCCAAAGGTCAGGGCAACAGGAAAGATCAAAACCTGGGCAAGCTGGGCCATGACTGGCTGCTGGCTGCTGTGTCAGAGCAGGAATCACTGAAAATGGGAGTGTTTCCAAAAAGGGAAAGGGCTACATCATTCATTCCTGACAGAGTTATGCAGCTGTTACTTAAGCCAGTCCTTGTCATGCCACAGTTCCCTGATAGTATCAGGAACTACAGGGACATTTGTCAAAACAGGATGACATCTAAAGATAGCATTGAACTTAAGGGAAAGGAATTTAAAAGAAAACAAATCACCATGGTTACCATGTAGGGCGAGAAAAGTTCCCTGTGTGTGGAAAGATGACTTGGGTGACCTTTGCTGAGACAGACTCCTGAGAAACCGCTAAGCTGTGCAGAGCCAGCAGGAGGAAAACAAGGGAGTCTGAGCAACAAGTGAAGATATTTAAATGTGCAAAGTGGTACAGTGCAGCTGCTGCAGGTCACACCCCCTGCAGAGCCCAAGGGCTTGGCCCAGGGGCTCAGTGATTTGTAGCTGAAGCAGTTGGAGCCTACAGGCTGCTGCGGCACTGGCAGCAAAGGTGAACATGCCAAAACCTCCACAGCACAGCCAAGCACCACTACCAACCCATCCAAACTCCCTGGCTAAGCCACAGACCAGACCTGTGATCCAGCAACACGCTGGAACCAGCACTAGGGTGCCTAGTGCCAAGCCAAACGCCACATGTTGCAAAGCTTTGATAAATCAGCTCTGGCTACTCATGCTTGTTTAAAATCGTTGGTGGGTTAACCTCTATAAGCCTGCTGGGTGCTGGACGAGGCGCTGATTGCTTGTGCTGCTCTGCCTCTGTGTTGCCTCACATCCTCCCTGAAGCCATGAAATGACAGCATAAGGTCAGTGGCTAATCGGATAGCAGTCATGTGCCTGCTCTTGCCGAACACCTGTGGCATTGCAGCAGGGGTTTATAGAAGTGCTTAGGGCTTCCTGTGGCTTGATCTGAGAAGCTGGCAGAGGCCAGAGCCTGCTTACCTGTACACCTGAACGGTGACAAAGAAACCAAGCTAAATTGCAGCCCCTCTCCACCCCTTGAAGCAGCACATGAGGTAACCACCTCAATTCTTGTCAAATCCCATGCATTGGCCAGTCTCTATGGAAGAGTGCTGAGTCTTTTGTTACAGCTGCACAGCTGCTTCTCACTCAGCCCCTGACCGGCAGAGCACATGATGGCAGGAACATGTCATGCCTTTCACAGTTGCTCTGCTTCCTCCTGCTGCCCCCAGTACCACAGAGCTGTTCTGGTTTGTGCCTTCCACGGTGTTTTGGTGACCCCAGGTCTGACCTGCAGGAGAGTTCCCTCTTCACTGCTCAGCCTGCGAAGAGATGCAACATCTCGCTACAACCCTTTGAGCATCTCAGCTACCACTAGGCAAACAGCCAGCACATAAAGGTTTCTGGCACAGGTGCAAGGTGGCTGTGCTGTCTCAGAAAACCCTCATTTGTCTACCCAGGCAATCCAAAGGAAGTTCTTGCTCTTCTCTTTCCTGTGTCTTGCATGCCTCTATTTCAAACCTCACAAGCGCTAAGGTACCCAGTCCACCTTTCTCCACCATGTGAAATGCTGAGAACCAAACCAGAATATTGATGTGGAAACTACTGGTAATATATGTTCCTGAAACTCTTCTGAGCAACAAGGCCAAGAAAGTCCTGCTTTGGTGACTTCAAAGAGAAAGTCTGCACAAATCCTCTAGCTCCTAAATTTTTTATTTGATATTTTTGGGTGGAGTGGCCTTCTCTTCCCAAGGCACTTTGTGGCAAGATACAGTAATACAGAATGGAGTTTCTGACAGTGTTTGCAATACTCAGACAGGGACAAATTTACATGAAAGCATCACTTCCCTGCTGAGCACAAAATAGTGTGACATAAGCAAACTGTGATGAACTGATGAAAGTTTGTTCTGATGATGTAATCCCAACCGTGTTAGGCAACACTGAAGGCTGGCAATGCCATGAACACATGATTTTGCAATCCTCCCTTTTCTAGATTACTCATGTGCTTTAAGGTAAGTGCAGCTGAACTGGTCCTTTAATTTTAATGAAAGTCTTGTCTTTGCCCTCTTACTACTAAGCAAGAGTATGTCCTGAAAGTTTTAGTTTTACTATAGTCAGATAACAGATGCAAGAACAGGATGAATATACAGCAGATTGATAAAATTACTTATATGGCTTAGCAAAGTCTACAGTTGTCCCTCACACTCCAGCCAGTGATGGGTTTTTCTGTGATATGAAGGAAGAGAGTAAAGGTGCTTAAACCCTCTAAAAAGTACCTCTGTTAACATCAGTCAGTGCTGTGACCTCTCTGGTGTCCCACATCCTTTCTCCCAAATACAAAATCAGCATTTCAGCTATGTAGTCATTAACTTTATTTTTTTAAATCAACAGCTCAAAGCATCTGTCTAAAATTCCCTTCAGCTTTCACTTCCCATTCTTCTGACATCATCCTTTCAGTATCTCTTCAGCCATCACAGAGTCCAGCCAGGGAGGAAGACTGAACAAATGCAGAAGCAGGCAATTAATTTTCCCAGAATCTCTTCATCTGTTCCAAGTAAATTAGACAGTAAAATGTAATGGGAAAGGACATTTTAAATTCACTACACACCTTCAAGACATCAGTTAAGACTGCAAATGGTTATACTGTGTAGCAGAACCAAATGCATGATTGAGGTTACAAACAGATTTTATTGTTTGCATTGGCCACTGTGTAACCTAAAGCAGCTGACTGTTTATTTCCCTGAACCAGTTACATCAATACATCATAAAGCACTGGGTATTTTGCAGTTGGCTTTCCCTTTTTGTTAGGAACTGTGTTGCAATACAGTTTTTAGCATGGAAATTTATCAAAAGTATTTACAGTTGGTTGAGAGTTCAAAGGGGCAAGATAGGAATTCAGATTAACTGGAAATCTAAACAAATGTAAAGGAAAATGAGGATCAGATTCCAGAAACCTTCTACTCTACACTGCAAGCCTAACAAATGGTCTTGATTTGTGTTGGTTGTTAAAGAAGTGTAAATTCCATGATAAATTGATGTAGCTCCTGGGATGAATAAAATCAATAATGTAATAACACTGAGTTAATACCAAGCTGACGTTGATTGAGAATGAGTACATAGAATTTGAAGTCTCCTTCCATGCACAAGGAGATATTAGTAAATCAGAACCAGATTGCCAATTAAACCTTGTTATTTTAGGGCAGATGAATAAAATAATGTGTGATGAGTAGAGCAGGCTGAGGGTAAAGCTAGTCAGTTCAAAACTGAGTGTTCAGAAGTCTATGATTCCTGAATGGGAGCATGTGAAGAAGTTAATAATGCCCTCAGAAGGCTTGCAGAAGCTGATGGTTTGTGTTGCATTTTTCCATAGTTATTTCTATATGGACAAAGGAGGGGAGGCAAAGCTCTTTACTCCAAGGAATGGGGCCCCAGTTCACAAATCAGTTTTTGCAATTAGTCTCCAATTAAGACATGTCTTATCGTATACCCTTAGCATATGGTGAAACTGGTCAATCAATGTGCCTTCTCCAGCCCCTAATAGACTTGTTCCCTTTGCCTCTCCAGTGTCTCTGCTACTTAAATTCTACCCCTGTCATGAGTGAGAGTCAACACCAGGTGAGCATTAGGCCTTTCCAGATACAATGTGAAGAGCAACTGAGGGCTCATGGGAGGAATATTGCTAATTGCTAATTGCTAATATATTAATTTACACTTCAAATCATGAGTAAGGTTTAGGGAATGATGGGTCATGAGAAAACAAACAGAAAACCCAAAATAAAATGACTGTGCAACAGAATGAGGAAATGAAGCCTTGTTTCTTATGTCTTTTTCTCTGTCCCTCTATCCCTTTTCCCCTCTGACATCTAATAAGACTTCTCTCTCAGGAGAAGTGATATTTTAATTATTAACACGCCCAGTTTCACAGAAATTTAATGGAACTTTGATACCACTGAGGCCTCTATACTTATCTGGAGTTGGGTATTAGGGTAGAAGTCATCCAAAGGGATGAAGAGGCATATGCACATACACAGGGCACAAAATGTCATCTAGGTTTAAGAAAAAAATTCCTTTTATTATGATAAATAGAGTGCATTTATTTTGAAGCTGGGAAGGAGGAATGACTGCAGAAGCTCAGGTCTCAGTATTTGCGGGGTCTCAGAAATTATCTCTTTGAGTAGATGTAGAGAGGCTTCAGGAGCAGCATGAGGGTGGGAGTGATGTGATTTGCCTGCAGATATGCAGAAGGACAACACAGAGCCAGACCTCAGGTTTTTCATTTCCACCCTCCACCCTGAAAAAATGAAAACAGAAGTGTCTTTTCCTGTTGCTGCGAGACTGACGTATCAGTGGGGTAAATCCTCTGATAAAGTATTTAGACATCTGTTCAGACAGATCACAATCTCACCTTCTAAAGAAAATCTCTTCTGGGCAAAGACCGTGTCGCTGCTGCAATGTGCAATTCCTTTGTTCCTGGGTTTGCAGCGGCCTTGGACTCTCCACAATGACTGTGCTGGGATCGGTGCTGAACGCACCACTGGTGGTGAATAATTACCTGACCAGTTAGCAGACCCTCAGACTGTCTCCCGTGCGTTTACACCCTCCCGAGATATATTGGACCAGAGGATTTCACAGGATGACCACCTGAGCTGGTTTCCACTTGCAAGTTTGGTCACCAGCTTCACCAGAAATGGGAGATGAATCCTACATGCTCCCCAGGGTTTCCTGCTAGGTACCAGTGTCTTCTCATTCTCTGTATATAACTACAGAGGCTGATAAGTAATGAGGGAGGGAAGATGTCAGACAGGAATGCCCTTGAAATAAGATATTCTAACAATACTATGTCAGGATTAAGATAAGCGCATCATCCTCAACTCTGTGTGAATGAACTGGGGCTATTTAGCAGCTCCATAACTCATTCAGCTTTTTTTCCTCTGAGTAAAGCACCAAACTCATTCATTATAGTTGGCTTCAGGGCTCTTGGGAACCACCCTCAAAGCTTTCCATCTTCAGCATGGACAGTTAATCTGGACAAATAATTTCAAACCGTTTAAGAAACAGTTTGACCCCCAATGCAATATAACTAAAGGTTAAGGGGACATCTTGGTGTGGATCTTTAGAGAATATAAATTGAGCTGTTTATTCCTTGTCTCTGGAGCCTGTGCAAGGTTCAAATTCAGTTTATAAGCTTATCACCAAAATTCATTTTATAGAGTACCTTAAACTCCCACTCAGTCCGATCAAAGCCTTTCCGACATAAAGCGGCTGAGCTACAATGGGTTCCCTTGTTCAGTCAGCCAAGTCAATGTTCTTAATCAGTATAAAAACATCAGGAGTCAAATGGTGGTTTTTATTAAAATGCGTTTGATCAGCTTCCAAGGAGGTGACAGAGGTCTATGGAAAGAAGCATTCCTGCCTGCTCCTAGAAAATGTATGTGAGCCCTGCAAAAGCACTGGGCTCTTAGAGGACCCTGTGGCTTGCTCATGACTGACCTCATTATCCTGGGAGCAGAGCACACCCTCTCACCCTTCACTCTAATCCTCCTCCAGCCTGACCTCTTTCAAGTTGCCTACTCCTGAAAACTCATTTATCTCAGCTCCTTCCACTGGATAATAATCAAGCCCCTGGGCTTTGCCAGGGATCAAAGAATGATTGCTCCAATTGTCTCAAAATCTATTGCTTCTTTAGATGCTGTTGCTGCTTATTCAGACAAAGCGACATTATGCTGAAAGTCCACAGCAGCTGTGGATTAGAGACAGGGCAATGTTTAGGAGGTGATGCGGGGGGCACAGCATCCATCTGACTTTCTGGATACTCACTCAGTTGCTCAAGAGAGAGTGGATGTATGCTCAAGAGCACCACACAGACATGGCTGGCCCCAAGAGCTCCCTGTTGGTAGCACTCCTACGAGCCTTTTCCAAACACAGGCCCACAAGTGACAGCCTCTGCTCAGTCGTCACGCCACATACACCCAGACATCCCCCACACATCAGAACATCTGTCTAGAAGCCAAGGTCCTCCTCAAACTCACTGAACGTAAAGTCAATTCTTCCAGAAGTAGGGAAAGAGCTCCCTGAAGCCCACACCCCTACGAAGCACAGACTGGGAGAAATGCCACATCCTGGGCTGTCTGGTCCAGAGCACTGATCACCACAAGCACACTGGGAAATCAGTTATGTTGCCAAAGGCTTTGCTATGACTTGCAGTTGTCAAATAGCTGGATCTTCCCACATTAAAACATGGAAGATTAAGGACAACACTGTCTTGCTTCAGGTCCCTGATGGGCTCACAACTTTCCTAATGTTTCTATGCTACAAATGATCTTATTTCAAAAGTCTTCATGTACCAATTGCCAGAAACCATTTGCTACCAAGACTAGCTCAGACATGGATCTCTGAATGGCTGAAATAGAGATGATCAAGACACATACATGACAGTAAGGCTGTTATGAAATAGAATTATTCTCTGGAATAGCTCTAGACTTCAAATTTTTAGGGACAGAAAATTAATGCTAACTAAATTCTGATCCATGCAATTAAGCAACAGCAACAAGGCAGCAGGGCCATTTTAGATCCATGGGCTGGGAAAAAGAAAATTACCTAACTAGTGAAGATGCTCTTCTGCATTCATGATATCCTCTCCTCCCTCCAAAAGCCTGTCAACAGAAGTTGGCAATAAGACAAATATAACTGAGATGTTTGAGGAGATAGCTCATCAACAAGACCTATTTGCACGTGCAAGTCATCAACAAACATTTCGGCTGGGAAAACTAAACAAATTTTGCAGGTGAAGCCTTTTTTTGCTCTTGGAACTATGCTTGAAACTAATAATTTGCAGTCATAAGCCCAGTTGGACACATCACTACCTCAAGAAGTTTAATCAGTGAAGACATAATCTCTGTTTAGGATTATTTGGACAGATTTTTCTCTCCCCAAGGAGCCATTGGGAGGCAGGAAGAATGTGTCCACACACTGGTGCAGGGGTCTGACTGATAGGAAGGAATCTCCAGCCAGGAGGTAGGAGTGGAGAGTGAGAAGGCATTTAACAGAAAATTTTCATTGTCATTTATTTACATTCTGATAGTTTATGCATATGCAGAGATTTGATCATTTTAAAGAACTTCAAATAAAGGACAAGAAAACTAGCTGGTTCATCTTATGGTCTCTTATGGATATTCTTCTCTGTGGTGACCAGTACAGAACCTGAGGGAATGGCCTGTGGAAGTTGTGTCAGGGGAGGTTTAGGTTGCATATTAGGGAAAGGTGCTTCACCCAGAGGGTGGTTGGGCACTGGAACAGGCTCCCTGGGGAAGTGATCACAGCACCAGGTATGATGGAGTTCAGGAAGCATTTTGACAGCACTCTCAGGCACATGGTGTGATTTTGGGGTGATCCTGTGCAGGGCCAAGAACTGGATTTCAATGATCTTTCTGGGTCCCTCCCCAGAGAGGATATTCTATTCAATTCAAAGTGGGTCCCTTTCCCATTCAGGATAGTCCATGATTCTATGATTACCAATTCAGGCAAGTAGAAAAACTTGCACAAAGCCTGAACAACTGAGCTCTACTCCATTCACAAAATAAAAGCATGAAGAAGAGAGCAGCTGAAGTTGTCCATGATTCCACACTTTTGAAAATATAAGCAGTTCCAAGGGTTCCTAAACACAGACTTGTGATAAAAATTTTACACTCCTTTATTATAATTTTTATCTGATGCCCTAGCAACATCCTATGAGTAATTCCTATCTTCAGGAACTACATGGATGTTATATTTTTGTCCCTATTTAACTATTTTTTTAATAAATGGAGCATAGTCATCGGTTTGTTTTTTTTTCCCAAGGCAGACTGGGTTGAATTTGAGGAGATGCACATGGAAGCATACAAATCTGAAGAAACTCCCCCCAGGCTTCTGGCTTCCATCCTCTCTCCAGTCCTGTCATACAATATCTGTAATAGTACACTAATGTAGTGTAAACACACAGTGTTTCAATCCTGCAGTCAGTGCTTTCTCTTATACAAAGTATTCAATCTAAAGGAGAAGATAAGCAAATTACTAGTTAAAGAAATAGAAATGAAGCATTGTTTTTGCTCCTTTTTGCCTTGTCAGGTGCCCCCAAGGTTACCATCCTCCTTTCTTATCACAACACAGGCAATTCAGATTTTCCCTCTGCAACCCTGACCACCTTACCTGTATCAGTAATCTCACAGTCCTGCCCAGGTGTGACCACCCACCCTGGTATTCACATAGCCCAAAGCCATCTTGATGCTGCTGCCCAGCTTCTTCCTGTTTACTAACAGTTTGTGCTCAATTATAACTGCCATGCTACTGAATCACTGAAAGATACAGGACAGCAGCTGAGTTTGGCGATTTCTAGGAATAAGACATCTTTCTTGTGCTGCTGAACTCTCTCTCTCTCTGAAATGCTTGTGGATTAGTGATTTGAAGAACCCATTTTTATTGTATTCACCAAGCTAGATGCATCCTGATCCTGAGTAATGAGATCTCCTCATTCGAATTCCTAAAAGTGAAAAATAAACTACATGTTCTTGCCGTTCTTTGTAATACAATCAGTTACATACCTGTGTGCGTAAAATATTGTTCACCTGCATCTTTTACCTGTCCTATGCAGTGATGGAAGATGGTTTTTCAGAGTAGTTGCTGCATTGTCATTGAAGAAGGCAGCTGACAACCTGGTTCAGTTCATGGAAAGCATGCCAATAAGACTTACAGATGATCATTGTTGAAACACTGTTAACTCTTAGTCACGATATTTACTGTGCTCTGTGTGAGATAATGACAGGTTTGAACCTACACCTTTGATAATAATACGGGGTTTGTCATATATTTCAGAAGGATGAGGAGGGTATCATTCTTTGTATATTTATTGTTTCAGCTAAATGAGAGGAATCATGTAGGGCATTGACTGGAACAGTTCAGCGTAAAGCCTTTACCCTTCCCAACTCGTGCTGGTGACTAGTTGTTGATGTGATTAACTAGTGACCTAGATATTGTAGGATGACAAGAAAAGTCCATACTGCATGGAAAAGTCTTTGTTTTACTACAGCATTTCTTTCATCTCCTCTGGCAGCCGATGTTCACGGTTGTCTGAAGCAGGATACCAGACTTAATCAGCTTGGCCTTGCACAGCAACCTCCATGTTCCCATAAACATGGAAAGTACATTTCGGCTTCTCCCTACCAGACTGGATGCAGTGTTTGTGTGAATACTCACCAGACTGCTCCCTCCTTGCAGCGTCCACAAAACTAATTCCATGCTTCCCATACTTGCAGCACAGTGCTACAGTCTGTCTCCTTTTCCATGATCCCAGGCTTCCAACAGAGTTCACTGGGCAGTCTTCAACTGGCAAAGTGAGTGGTCTGAAAAAGCAGAGTGGTGGAAATGTGAAAAGAAGTCAAGGAGGTGTAGGGGTTGTCTTATCCACCATGGAAACAGCTGTAGGATGGCTGTTTATCCGTGCTCTGCCATCTGTGAGGCTCCGTGTGGTGTCCCTCCCATCCTGCTCGAAGAATGAGTTCTCTAATGCATCACATCCAAAGAAACTTTGAGTGCCTGTATTTAACATGAACAAAGAGTGGCAGTGTCACTTTTGATTGCAGGCTGAAACACAGCTGTTTTCACTAAAGCCCAAATAATTATGTAAGGAGTGAGAGCCACAAGACCTCTGATGAAAAAAGGAAACAGAGACATAGTCTGAGATTATAAGGCTCAGATCCTAAGACCAGGATGGATTTGTGTTTATGCAGCTAGGTAGGTAGTGAGAAATGTGATTCAGATGTTTTTATGTGGCAGATCCACATAACTACAAACTGGGTAAAGCTGTCCAATTTCTGTGCAGTTCCATTGTGCTTTAGGGAATTGTCACACCCCTGATGTACTGGAGAGGAAGAAGGTGACTTTCCCCCTGGGGGAAGTCCAGTTTGTCATGCAACAGCACCCCTGTTTTCCCAACCAAAAGCTGCACCAATCACTTTGCCAGGAATGGGAGAGCCACACCCCATCTGCAGAAAATAGAGGGTATTGCAACAAACATCCCTTAAAAAAATGCACAGCTCATAATGGCTGCAGGCCGCAGCAGGCCATTTTCTATCCTTCAATTAGTGATCTTCAAATGACTCACTAGTGAGCATTGCATCAAAGACCTGCAATCTGCAAGGGCCATATCTAAATATTCATTGACAGGACTGGTAGCACCACTTTTTAAAAGGTTGCCCAACTTCTCTTTATAAGGTCCCATTTTCTGTTTCCTTACATGTCTGCCAGCCCTTTATCAGTTCCAGCTCACATGTTTCAAGCTTAGTGCCTGCCAACAGCTCATTGTCTGCTAGCTGAGTTTGGTGGTTTGGTTTGGTTGAGTTTGGGGCAGATATCTTATTTTCTGTTTAATCAGTTTAGCTGTTCCCAAGAGAGCTTTGTCAAAAACAAAGAAACTAAGGAAGACAGAAACAAACAAAAACAACAGAAAAAAATATTGTGGCTTTCTTCCTATAATTGCTCCTTGTGGCAGAGAACTGAAATTTGTCAGGCAGATGGTCCTCAGGTCATGAATCTGCCAGGGAAGTCCATGCTAAATGACTTTTCAGCTAATCAGATTGTCATGTTGCAGCCCACGCAGTAGGTTAAGCTTGGTCTCTCCATACAGCTACTGACTGTTTGTGCCATACTGTGACAACATCACCAGAAACAGCATTTGACCATGTCAAGAAGGGAGAAATAAACTGAACAGGGCACAAGTATCAGGTGTGGGGAAGCAAGCTTGCAGGCAAGAACCTGCCATCAGTGTGCAGTTGTCGTCACCGAGTGATCCACTCATTCCCTGAAAAGGTAAAAACAACTTGGACCAAATCAAGAGAACAACCTGTGAGCAAGTCTGTTGTTGCTATCTGCTTCTGTCATCACTTTTCTTTTAGTCCAGCAAAATGAACTCTGCCAATTTGTACAAACTAACTTAAAAGAGGCTCTAAGTAATTTCTGGAGGCTAATACCTTACAGATTCTCCAGGTAAATATGTGTGAATGACAGGCATGTGGCTGCTGCTTGGGCTGGGGAGACTGTTAAACCAGAGAGACACCATCAATCAATCAATTAGCATTGATTAATTAAAGGGAAGAAGAATGGCAGCAAAGATACTTAATCCTGTTTTCTGTACGATAAAATTGAGCATGTCTAAGCTCAAATCATTACTGAGCCATGGGCACTGCAGTGTAGAGGTGTCTGGAGTGGCATCAGTGTGTGGTAAGAATAGCCAGGGGGAAGAGGAGCTGTATCTTGGAGGAGGAAGATACAGCAGTGAGACCAGGCAGCTGTGTGAAGGTAACAGTAATAAAAGAGTACACATGATAGAGGTTAGAGGCTAAAGCAAGGGAAAGGGAGTAAAGCAAGGGAGATACTCACAGGAGGACCAGTCAGATCCTGTACACTTCCCACTCTCCTCCTTCAAGGACAGAAACAGGGCTAGAGAAGCTTCTTCCTGCTTCCCGGGTTGGTCCCACTCACTCCAAAGCATAACAGAGTGCCCTTGCCACTTCAGGACTGCAGTGCGGAAAAGCATGGGTCCCCGTTGGGGTACAGGCTGGCTTCCACAGCTGCACAAGGGTGAGATGGGATTTGCCTGGACAGGTATTTGTAGCACCAGAGGGCACCAGACAGCAAGGAGCAGGTGTTAACTGGGTCCTTGAGGTTACAGAGTTACAGGAGTAGGAACAGGGGGCTGAGTTGGAAAAGGAGGAGCCATACATCATGAAGGTCAGAGTGGTGATCTCAGAAAGCTTATATACATTTTTCATTATCTCTCTGTAACTGACTTGGAGTAAATCTCAAAATATGTGGCTTCTGGGATTTCTCTCTTCGCTCTGTCACAGCAAGAAAATAAGACTACAATATAAATTCAACCTACCCTCTCGGCTAACTCTACTTCACTGAACTGGACATGTCCATACCAATCATGCCCCAAACATGGCTTAGCAAAACACTTTAGTGAAGAGAGAACCACTGGAGTTTTTTAACTTTGCAAGTGTGGTGAAACTTATGCTGTTGGTCTGTATGGTCAGCACTCACACCCCTAGAAGCAACGAGACACGGGGTAAATCTTTCAGCCATTGCACCACCAATTGCAGTCCCCTCAGCCTCATGCCAGTACCATCTGTACTCCCCTGGTATCTGTCACTGAAGTCATTGGTCTCAGTTGATTTCCTGCCCTCTGTTAACAACCCCAGTGGCAAGAAAGCCCAGAGGCACTCCCTGTGACACAAATCTCTGCACTAATATGATCATTTGAACCCTGGAAAAATCAGGCTTCCTTTTTTCCTCTGTGTCTTGTGCTCTGAAATTAGATTTCCTTAGATGTAGGGTAATTAATATGAGTCCTCTCCTCAAAAAAAGCACATCAGGCTACACACTTTATTCTTCAGCTGCAAACTGAGAGAAGTATTACAGCCTTCCTACACAGCCTGCTCAAAACCCAGTCTCAAGGCTCTAATGGACTGTTGAAGAGAAGCAGCTGTGGCCAAAGCAGACTCCCAGCCTGGGAAATACTCGAAGGAAGAGAAAATACCCTACCTGGCATGATGATTTATGGATGTGTTCAGAGCTTTCAGTTGTTCCCCAGCTACATAGATATCTTCCTCTTTCTACCCTACAAATCAGATCCTTTAAATCCCTCATTTAAGTTCTTTCCAACTAAACATTTTAGCCAGGCTGCCAGATTTTTATCCTTGGGTTTTGTCACAGTAACTGCTCAGAGCAATAGTGGCCTCCTTCGCAAAGGTCATTGCAGGGCCTTTCAGCTAAATTAGCTGATTTAGGTCTGACAGCCCCTCATGTAAACTCACTTTTCTACTGCTCAGCTTGAGTTTCACAGCAAGCTGGGCCACCAAGAGTGAAAGGATGTGATCTACCAATCACACCAGAGATTACAAACACCTTGTTTGGGAATGAAGACTAAGAAAAATATGAGGATGCGTATGAATAGAAAAAAGTATTCAGAAAACCTTGATGTGTCATCTTAATCGTCTTCCTATTCATGAATGTACTTGAAACCTCTTACAAGGTTATGATAAGGAGTTGCTCACCAGTGTTACAAGAAGACAAAGCGTTCTCTTTTTTTTTGAGCAGCAAGTTACAACATGAAAATGAACGTGGTGTGCAGAACACTTTTCACCTCCACATTCCCATCCAGAACTGTATTTTCCCTTGATAAATGATGAATGATACGTCCTACAGTTGTGCTACATATTTCAGACTAACAAGGGTAGAAGTAAGGTCACACCAATTCTAGAGCACTGTCTATTGAGACAAAGGAACTCAGGCTTGTGTCATGTGCTCTGTATTTCATGCAGCATAGATTTAGACTATTTCCCGAATCCCTTGTTTTCCTGGGGACATGGCAACAGTTTATGTACACTGAAGTTAGAGACACAGCCAGCTCATGCATTTTTCCCTTCCTCTACCAAACATTATCTTGTTCCTTTAAACCCGGCTTAACCTTACTTTGGTTCCTGTTTCTTCAGGGCACACACACTAGTAAGAGAAGTGAAAGCAGCTATTTCTGTTTCTTTCAACTGTTCTGAGCAATGCCTGAACGCTTGAAAGTGAATAAGAGCCAGAGACACCTCCAAAATGATGACTGAATCTCTAGTTCCAGTTCAAAACAAAAGGGATCCTTGAACTAAAATTCTGGTGCAAAATTTCATGTCCTCATCTAGTAACAGGACTTTGATCTGCTGCCAGCAACTGTAAGAGACGGGACCGAAGACCCTCATCTATGGTCTGCCTCATGACCATCGGCCAGGGCAGAGACTGATCACCCAAAGACCCCAAAAAGGGGAAAAAGGACTTTTGCACAAGGAAGTCCTGGCCAGATCAAGGTGGGATGCCTGCCAAGTACAGAGGTGTAACTGGTACCAGCGGATGGTGACAGCAACGTATGGTCAGACTGTGCAGGAGCTGAACAGGAAACTTGGGATTAATGTCACTGAACACCTGTTGTCTAAAAAATTCAGGTGGTCATCTAGGTTTCCTCAGAACACAATGCAGACAGACAGACAAAGACACTTCATCACATCCCTTTTATATCTAGTTTGGGGTGGTACAAATCATTCCTGGAAGGTGTCTCCTTGTCTCCATAGGGTGTGAAGACTGGTATGAGCTAGATGCTGAGCTATCAGGCTGGCGTTAGCTGAGAGGCACTGAAACCATCTTAACAGCTATGTTTATCTGTGTCTTTTGTTCATTTGAGCATTTATATCTGGGATCTCCTGATGCTGTTAATTCCAAGGCATTCAGAGGACGGACAGTGGTGTCTCCAGTGATCTCATGACTGTTGCTTTCTGACTGTTTTTGTTTTCAGGAAGTTACTTCCCTTCAATCAGGAACACGATTCTAGAATTCCAAAGATGATGGAGGAAAAAAAAGGGGAAGTTACCTATATCCCACTCCTAATGGCATCTGAAAAATGTCCAAAAGCTGCTCTTAAATGAGTAATTGCTCTGTGAGCAATGGAACTGGTGACTCCTGATTTCCTATGGATTCCTGTTTACAGTTAAATTCTCTGGTGCTTAATAACGCACAAATGCCAATTACAGCTTCTCTGGCACTTGGAGAGGACATAATGATCCACTCCCACATAAAGTGTCTGGTGTCAGATCTGAGTTCTGCCTGGGCCTTTCCTCCAGTGAAGGCATATACAGGATATGTCTCTTCTAGAGAGACATCTGCTTTCCTGACTGGAATTGAGTATGAGTTCAAAGACCTGAGTGGAATGACAGCAAAACATAGCCAGTTTTCCAGCAAGCAGCAAGCCTCTTGAAAACTCAAAGAGAATCCATTTATACTGCAAGGAAGTAAACTGAGAATGGAAATACTTTTCCCTCTGTTCAACTTTCAATGAAAACTTTCCTTCACCTGTGCCTCTTTTTCCCGTTACATCACAGTTCTGAAGGCGCAGACCTGGCAGATGGCAAAAAAAGAGTAGTTTATTCTGTTTCTATTTAGATATAGAGCACCTTAATGTATGCTAGTAACTGCTGAGTTGGGTGGAGAAGCTTCCTGATGGAAAATTGTGCCTCTCTTTGAAAAAAAAAAAAAAAAGAAAATAGGAGGTACTTGGAAAGATAAAGGGCAATTCAGTCCTTTGAATGCTCATATCATAAAACTGAATATGAAATAATTACCATAAATGAGGCAACTAGTTCCTACACCCTCTGCAACCTGGATGACATCCTTCTGTGTCATCAAAATAAAAGTTACTTGCAGAAAACACATCACTTACTACCTTATCTCAGTTACCCAAGCTCACACATACAAAAGAAGAAGACCAAAGTCTTCTAAATTAGTTCTCTCTACAAAGAAATTTAACTCTGCAAAGATTTTAAGTCTATTTCTTTCTCCAAAACTACTGGAACTAGGACAGGCGTGATTTTATCCCTAAACAGGGTGTTCCTTAGGCTCTTTGCCAATTTAATTGGCTTATTCATATCCTTCCCTTCCAGATTACCTCAGGGTGATTTCAACGTTGGAGGCCTATAAACACTGATGAATCAGAATGAAAACCAAAAACATTGTTCAGCGTCTGACAGGGTCCTCACTGGTTTTTGCCCCCAAATTAATTGTTCCCACTGGAACAACCTAATATGTCATCAACCTCTGACATCATTCTAATGCTATACAGACAAAATAGTTGCTAAAATACAATGGCACTACTGTAATTTATTTTTTACCAGTGTTTCCAGGTACTCTGTAGGAGCAGGCAACAGGTGATGTTTTCAAACGAGAAGATACAGATGTTCCCAGTCTGGCTTCTTCAGCTGACTGAATGCCATTTTGAAGACTGTCTCCTTCTGATTTTCCATCAATAAGTCACTGTGACCGAGCTCTAAAGAAATGCAAATACAAAGACAATTTAAGTTCCTCTCTCTGAGAAACATAACTTTTGTTGTAGCAGCTCATTAGTATGAGCTACATTACATTTACATAAGTATGGTTTTCTTTAGAAAGAACTGGTGGACTTCCAGTGAATTCAAAACAACTTCCTTCACATGTTAAACCTGAACTACACCTCTTGAAAATATTTTGCAGGCCAATTAAGGACAACTTTACCTCATCCAAATACAGAAACAAGCAAACATTTGTATTCATGAATAAAGAAAGAGCTGAAAGAGGTTCATTTTACCTTTTTGTCAATTAAAATTTTGGACTTGCATGTATCTCCTTTTTGTGACATGAACACTTTCATAGAATCATAGAATGGTTTGAGTCAGAAGTCACCTTAAAGATCATCTAGTTCCAACTTCACTAGACCCCATCCAACCTGGCCTTGATAAAATGGTTTTGATAAATGCACTAGAAAGCTTTACAGAACACACTTCTCTACAACTTTGGTAACAATTTAATGTATTTTGCCTCTGTATTCTCATGAAAAGCAGTCACTCCATCCTCCTCTAGGGAATTACTATATCCCATATTCAAACAAATTATATTTCCTCCTTATATTATATGTCCTTGCAGTGCCTTTCCTAAACAAGTTCCTTGCTTCTAGAGCAGAGCTATTACTGGCTATACAGTCACTCATGGAAATACAGGATTCTTCCAATAAGTTCCCATTTGGCTTTCCAAAATTATTTCCATGCTTACACCAATCTCTCTAAGATCATCAAACAACACTTTTTAATCCATTTCACAGTAAGATTTCCATAATGTCTTTAAAAGCCACAGATTGCATCATAAGGCAGTCCTCACCATTCTGGTACTTGTTTTCACAAGGACTTTGGCATATCAGCTGCTGATAAACTCAGTCCTCTTAATAACAGAATCCATGCACTTAAATACCTGCCAGAGGATGAACACTTCTCTACCATTACAGCTGAAATATTTCAAAGTCCAGCACTTTTAAAGCAGTGCAAATGCCTTAAAACTAGTTTCCCTGTTTGCACTGGCAGTTGTGGTTACAGGTGTCATGCATTTTTTAGCTCTGCTTAGATATTAAAACTTGCACACAAATTCACTCATATTTGCATTCACTGTGTTTATCTACGAAAAATCTGCAATACATTTGTCATGCCCACCTTGACTTTATACAACATGTTCATACAGAAGTTCTAAGCAACATCACAGAATTATTGCAGTCCATATATGTAAATGCAAGTGAGCCACTGCATGAAGTTTTTAATATATAATAGGGGAAAGCGAACGTGTAATGAAATGGTGGGAAGAATGAGGGGTGAACTCCCTAGAATTAAGGCATATATATACATAATTTTTATAAACAGCTGGAATGCTTGTCCTACTGAATACTAAAAAACACAAACCAGTAAATAGATTCAGATCTCACAAGAAGTCCATTTCAGGACCTGATAATTTAGAGTAATAGAGAAGCACTGCCTAACCGAGGGAAATAAATGGAACCCACACTCCAGACTCACTGCAGGAAAGTAGAGAGCTGGCAGCCCTTTGAATTCCTCCTCTTTGATCCACAATGAAAAAAGATAATAAGGGTGTACGTACTCGCCCTTGTCTAGTTTTCACTTTCTTTAAGAAAAAGAGTTATGCTGATTCAGGGCTCTAGCTGTGGCCCAGGAGAATTTTGTCCTTATACTCCCCACACATTAAAACTCTATTTTTTATAAAGTTCTCATGATTTCTCTCCCTTTGCTTAATTCAATCAATTCTAGTAACAGGTGCTTCTTTGTTGCTTGTCACCAAAGTATTTTAAGCACTTTGAATCCTGTCTCGTTTTAGACTTGCTTTTAAAGTAGCCAGATCTGGCCTTCAGCTCTTTGTTTTTCTTTCAAAACCTTATTGAACGAGTTGTGCTCCTCTGCGTTCACTTCAAGGACACGACGTTTTCTTTTGTCATGATAACTCTCACACTGGAATGCCTCAAACAATTAAATGCAAAAATAAACCTATCTTTTCCATGTATTATTTTTAATAGCATCCCTATGGCTATGAGTTTCAGATAACCACTGAAAAGGACATGCTGGGGGTCACAATGCAGAAAATGAGGCTAAACCCTTGCAAATTTTAGCTCAGGCAAGAAAAGCAGTGCATTTTATTCAGGAATGTTCAGTTTATGACTCTCTATTTACAGTTTATGTTGCAACAGGGATTGACAGCTGCAGTTGGTCTGGCCTGCTCATCCACAGTGGGCTCTCTTTCCTATAACATTAAATGCAAGCATGTGTTTTGTGAGCATGGATATTGTATAGAAAACCTGCTCCGGCTTCCACCCAAGCCAACAGGAAAACAAAACAGACAAGGAGTCAGAGCTTTCCTTTCTTTACTTTTATTTAAATGTCAGTGTTTTATGTGGTTGTTTATTAAATAATAATAACACAATAATGCCCGGAGGCTCCAATGAAGACTGGGAAGTCGCTGCAGAGGGATTGTGCAAAGGCGGAGGAAGGGACGGCGGGCTGGGAATTGGCCGGCTCCCCAGCGGCGGGGAGCAGGGGCTGGGAGCTGGCTCTCTCGGCAGGCGGCAGGGACTGCTCCCAGCGCTCCCCGCCACCGGCAGCAGCAAAGCCCTTTGTTTGCGTGGGAGTTTCATGTTACTTTGGTTTTGGGGTTTATTCGTTTGGGGTTTTTTTAATGTCAAGACATAGAGCAACCAGGAAGACATACAAAGAGGTTTTCTTCAAAGTAGCTGAGGGAAAAAGAAGAGTGTATGTAGCTGTATATGCTAATTCATATTAATTAAAACCAGAGTGCGGTGCTGGAGCTGTGCACAGGCTTTATTAGCTAATATTAAAACAAAGGGTTCGCCTTGGCAAAGCTGCAGTGGAGCTACTGCTCACTTCACGCCAGTGTGAGCACAGGATCAGGCCAGGAGCCCTCAGGAAGGAATCAAAAGCTGATAACAAAAGAACAAATAGGAGGCACATGGGGAGGACAGTCCTAAAGAGTGGGATAAGAACAAGCGTGTTGCTCTTGGCAGAAAACAACTGGCAAAAATTAATTGCGTAGTCAAGTCTCTTGCTCAGTTCTTTTTGTTTTGTTATGAAACAGGATTTGTTTTTATTATAGAAGAACAGGATATATTTCAGGAGAAGAATCTGAGCTGGGTAGGTGTTATGGCAAAACAACATTTTATGGGGAGATTTGAATGAAGGTTCACAAGATGGGTGCAGTTGTTCCAGGCTTAAAGAAAAAAGGGCAGCATGAGTGAAAGTCCTCTGAGGAAAGCAGGAGGAGGGAAGGAAGTTATTAGAGGAAAGCTGGACTGAGCTAGAATGTGTGGGATTGACACAAACCCCAAATGAATGCATGAGCAGAAGAATGCCAGGCCCCAAAGGTGAGGCCTGAAACTGAAGGGATGAACAACCCAAGAACGTCCAAGAAGGGGCACAAAGGTGATGAGATGCTCCTGGTTAGTCAGAAAAAAGGGTGAAGAGGCCAGTAAAAACTTTGTCTCCTGAAATGGTGAACAGAGAGACCCTGAACTGCAGGTGGAAAGGCGAAACTAAAGATTCCCTGGGAGAGAGTTCTAGAAAGCTGGTAATTTCTGAGCATCTTCAGGCTAGAGATGACCTAAGTGTGGGGAAGAATTTTGGAAACAAGGTCTGAGGTGGGGAAACAGGTCATTGGAAATACTTTACAGAAGAACAACCATGACCTAAAGCCAGCTTCCAGAGAAAAAGGAGCAGATCAGCTTGGAGGATGACAGAATTAACAGTGGTGGTAGAGAAAGGACAAGGAGTGGGTTTGCCAGCAGAAGATGGGTGCTGTCTTTCGTTTTATGAATGGAAAAGGTATGCTAAATAAGTACTGTATGGGACTGGCAGAGGGGAACAGAGGGGTCATTGATCAGAGCTGAAGAAGTAGGTCAAGCCATAGGTGTGTGTAGATGGTAGAGCACACTTACATAGCACCTGCCTGGGAGAGCAAGGAACATCCTGGAGGTCACCTGCAGTAGGAGGGAAGAAGTTTTTGAGAACAAAATGTAGCCAGGTACTATGTGAAAAAAACAGAAGGATGGATAAGACAGGTTAGATAGTGACAGAGGAGTTGAACACTAGGTAAATGATCTGGAAAAATAGGAGTTTTAACTCAAGTCTCCAGTTTTTCATTGTTCTATGCAGAAAATTGAGCTTAATAAAAGCAAAATTTTCAGCTGGCTTCCACGCAAAATTTCCAAAGAGGCAACAGGCCTGCAGGGGAAAGTACCTGCCCATTTCTTATGTGTTGCAAGTGAACAGAATGAACAGTGCCTCAAACCTCCTTCTAGTCCTGAAGAAGTCAATAGGAGATAATACAGCTCAGTCATCACTCTGTCCTATGCTGGCTTGTTCACTAACACACTGGCAGAGAAGAAAAGCCTGACCTTTACTCTACCTCAGCCCAACACAGCTGTGTAAGCTCACGGAGGATCCAGGCTCCAGTCCACTGCAAAAGTGGAGAGATGTTCACAGCTCAGCATATTTGACTTCAATGGCTCTTAATTTACATGTTCAGTATAACTCACATTATTAATATTTGGCCTGTAATTTTTTCACCATTCCAGCTCAATATTAGTTTTAGTTGACTCAATTCTACTCTGCAATTAATATGCAATGCCATGCTGCTCCTTTACCCTTAGAATCAACTATGAAAAGTTCTTTCACAAAGATGTAAGAGAACATTTTGGAAAAAAAATCTTTTCATAAGAAGTACAGTCTTCCTTTCTGCTAAAGCACTGTGCCAGATTTTTTTTAAGACCAAGAGCAAAGCAGAGTTTAACATGGTGCAGTGTTTGTCCAAAATCCAGGCAGAGAAAATTATATGTGAAGTTTAAAAATGTGAATTCTTAACAATAATAAAAGGTAGGAAGAAAACTGATAGGCACAATGGAAACATCTGTGTATAAAAATGTTTGATGTTGTGGGGCAAGGTAATTCAGGACATGGTGATGTAAGGGAATCTTTCTTTAGGTTGCAGTAGCATTTCCAGTACCTCATGACACTGCCCTCCTTATACATCATTACTTTTTTTGGTGATCCTACACAGGTTATGACTAACAACAGATAGAAAAGAATACTGATCCATGCTTTGCTAGTTGATGCCTTCCTGAAATCTCTGAGGTAATTGCAGTAGTCAGAGTGCAAAATTTTACTCAGTGCTTCCTAATTATTCTATATCCAGGTCTGTTAGCACAATTCATGCATATACACCAGTGAGTTTAATAATTTTCTTTTTATAGTTTCAATATATTATTCTGAATATAGGTGAACTGACTCAAATGGGTTATTCCTGCTTCACATCCTTGCAAGTTGTCACATTTTAACTCCAGCCAGCTACTACGCACTACACAGCCACTCACTCACTCTCCCCTGGTGGGATGGGGGAGAGAATTGGAAAGGTAGAAGTGAGAAAACTCATGGACTGAGATGAAGACATTTTAATAGGGAAAGCAAAAGCTGCGCACACAAGCAACACAAAACAAGGAAGTTATTCACCGCCTCCCATGGGCAGGCAGGTGTTCACACATCCCCAGGAAAGCAGGGCCCCATCACACCCAACAGTGACTTGGGAAAGCAAATAGCGTGACTATGAATTTCCACCCCTCTCTTCTTCTTCCCCATCTTTATATGCTGAGCATGATGCCACATGATGTGGAATGTCCCTTTCATCAGCTGGGGTCAGCTGTTCTGGCAGTGTCCTCTCCCAACTCCCTAAGCACCCCCAGGCTCCTCATTGGTAGGATAAGCAGCAGAAAAGACCTTGATGCTGTGCAAGCACTGCCCAGCAAAAATGCAAATATCCCTGGATTATCAACACTGTTTTGGTCACAAATCCAAAACCTATCCCACACCAGCTACTGCAACTTGATCCCAGCCAAAACCAGCACACCAGTAACCTGTTTAAATTCCACTGTGACTTCGTTGTAGTCATTTTGTATTAAAAACTTCCTGGGTTATTTTCAATAGTCTCACGTCACTGAAAGCATCAATATCATAGAATCCCTTTTTGTAAAAATACTAAGCCTTACCTAAAGCCCACCTAACCCACAACTAAAGACTGGGGTTTATTTTCACCCATACTAGTGCTACTGGAGGAGTGTTCTGGAAACTCATTTCTCTGGCACTTATAAATCTTCCTTTTATTTCCAGTTTGGGTGAGATAACTGACAGTTCCCGTACCAGCATAGTCTTCATCACTAAAATAGATCCCCTGAACTTATTTTTCCCTTGTGCTTTTAGAGAAAAATCATAGACTTCAACAGTTAGTAGGGGTAATAGCATTTAAATAACAACACTACAATTTCCTGGAGCTAGATTTTCCCTTTTATATTATTCTAATCAGCTCAGTTACCTTTCCCTATGCATATTCTGCTTTTAATTAATCTTTTCTGAATATGTGGAAGTACATACAGCATTTTAGAGAAAATGGGTGTTTTGAATGTCTTTTATATTGGGAAATATACTTCTGTACTTCTGGTGACAATACTTTAGTAGCTCAGGCCTAAGAAAAAGATTTGTCCTATTGAAAGTCAGTGCATGTTGCAGGTTCAGGTCATAATTTTTGGTACAGTTTATCAGCATAAATCAACATCTAAAGAAGCAGAGCCAACCTCCACTGACCTCTGCCTTTCATTTCTGTTTCTGTGTATCCTTTCCCTTTGGCCAGCACCATCTATGTTCCTATACAGCAAAGCAGACTGAGAAATTCATTCTGTTTTTCTTTTCAGCTGTTTTTTCCACCTTACAATTCCTGTAATAACCTGCATTTTTTTTCAACTTAACTAATCCTTTCTCACTTGGCACCATACAAACACTTCACTGACATCATGGCAGATAACCACTGCATTTTGTCCACAAAATCTGCAACTACAGGGTGTGCCTAATACATAAGAAACCTTTGGTACCCATGCCCAAATTCAAGTAACATGACATCACTTAAAGTGAGTTTTGTTCACTCGGGGTGAAATGAACAAGCCCTAGAAACTGTTCAGCTAATCGGTGGTCCTGTGTTGGCAAGCACTACTGGTTAATGAGAAATGAGCTACTGGTGAAGTGGGAAGAATATGGCACAGAAAAAAAGATAGGGACTTTGATGTGGATCCTCCATCAAATGAATAGGATGTCTCAAGGAAAAGGAAGAGGAAGCTAAGTCAAGATCGTATATAAAGAGAATGAGAGGAAGACAGCAAAAAAAAGGAAGAAAAAAAACAAAGAGAGAAAACAAAAAACAATGGCGAAATGGAGCAATGGCAGTAGGAAGGGGAAGAAAAGAGAATGCACAAAGCCCAACATTTGGTCCACTATGATATTTCCATCACCATCCCAAAGGAATACACAGAGAAGGTTACTTTCCCACCTCAATCAGGGCTGTACAGAGGTCAAAATATTGTCTTGAGTCAGGACTTGCCTTTTTAACAGGTGTCATGTTTGAAGTACAGATTCAATAAAATCTAGCACAACACCAGTTATGAATAAGCTCTCCCACTCCCAGTATTAATAAAATTTGTGGGTACTATTTATTTTAAAAAGATGCTCATAATATATAATTTTAAAGGCACCCCATGTAGCACATAATGGGGCACTGCAAATTGGTTATATAATAAGCAAGCAGAAGAAAGAACAATATAAACAGTGGTTTGCAGCCTTGACCCTATGGTGTTTCCTGCCACAATGAAAGTAAAAACACATGTTCCCTGACAACCATCAAGCACTTTGTCACTGCTGTTGGACATTTCACTGCCTTAGGGTTTGTCTATATGCAAAGCTGCGTTGGTTTGGCTGGGTTTAATTTGCTGCAAAGGACTGTGTGAATTCTTATTTTGACCTAAATCAGACTTGCTTCAGTTTAATACAACAAATTGAAGGTCAGATAAAAGCCAAGTAACTCTGTTGATTAGGACAACCACAGTTCTAATCAATTGCTTACAATTATAGTGCTGCCTGTGCTGGCAAAAGCTGAATTTCTAGTAGCTTATCTTGATGAAGTTTCACCTGATTCCTCAGATTGTCTTAATTGACTTAAATTGTGTCTGCATGGTCTTCAGGATCACATGGTTAATGTCACCGAATCTTTGCTTCTGCTGCTGAATTCAGAATATATATCAAAAAGAATAATTTCAATGGAAAGTGATGGCTACTCTGAAATTTATCATTTTTTTTTCCACTACTGCACCCAAACACAGGCACTTCTCAGCCAAAGAAATGGCAGAAGCAGGGCACAGGGCTCTCCTAACTAAACAGAAGTTTAGTTACAGGTGCATCCTACATGCACTGAGAGACACTTGGGGTTTCCTTAATTCAAAGCCTGTAAGAGCAATTTTGCCTTAGTCTTGCTGGGTGAAGTGCTTGGTAAGAATATTTAACACTGGTGCTCAAACACAGGGAAACTTAAGTGCTTGGGGAAATGTAATGGAAATGAAGAATTAAATGAATGGAAAACCAGCCAGCATTATTGCAAAGAGTGTCCACAGAAGTAGTTATATCAGTACAGTAATAGTAGGACAATTGTAACACTGTAATAACATCAGTACATTTCCTGAGTCTTGCTGCAGAGAAGCAGAACTTGCCTTAGTTTTAGAAAGGCTTGTCAGCATCCTTATTGCCAAGGAAACACTCTAAGTACTTCCTCTTCAGAGGAACAGCTCACAGCAGAGGATTCATTTTGCAATTTTCCAGTATTAATTTTAGGCCAAGGCAACTCAGGCAAGCATAGGGTAAACCTCACCTAATTGATCCAACACTGTCACAAGCTATCTGTCTCAGAAATCACTTGTTGAGAAGGAAGGCTCTGCTAGGTCACCCCACCACCTGAAACCTCAGCTACCCAAGAGCAGCACAATCACATTGGTGTTTAGTCTGACTGGGTGCCGCTATGGCTTAATTAACAATATACACCACATACCCAACGTGTACAGTACATCCCGCTTCCAAAGGATGGTAAGGTCTCTGGGTTTTTTCATGCCATTAGAGAAAGCCTAGCTTGCATTTCAGAACACAATCAAAAAACACCAAAGCGTTAAAACTTTGTGAGGGCATATTCATAATTTGGTCTTTCACAGACAACCTGTCTTTGTGTTCATGGTTAAATTAACAATACTCGATGGAGAAAACCTGAAAGCTACATATATATATTTTGGGGGCTATCAGCCTCTGTTAGCTTTCCCACTGTGGTGACCTGTAACACAGTTTGTCTCAACCAGGAAGCTGCACAGGAAAGAGCTGTGCTCTTCCCAGCAGCAGCTGTATAGCTCTTTGAGCCTCTTCCCTCACCACCCTCCTTAAGCAAGAATGTGCTTTTGCAACTGCAAGGAAACCACTCGGTTACGCCGTGACACAGATCTCGACATCGTGAGGCCTTTCCATGCGTGTCCTTAGTTGTCACCTCGAACCCCCGCACGCTCCCCGCTCTGCCCTCACCATGGAGGCCACTAAACGCACTTTGCCCCCGATTTCACATGCAGACAAGCGCCACGCGGACGTACGTCCGCCGCCCGGGCTGCTCGACACCTGCGGTACCGGGAGGCCGGGCAGGACCATCGCCCTCTTTCTGTCCCCGCGACCCAAGGAGCCGGCAGCCCTTCCCCAGGCTCCCGCCGCGTCCTCCATCCACACCCCAGCCCGCACCCTCCCAGGGGGGATTTAAACCAGAACCCGGAAGGCTGCCCTGCCGGCGCGGTGCACGCTGGGAGCTGTAGTCCTAGCTCCCCAGAGGTCATCCTGCCTTGAGC
>VZTZ01032190.1:0-55494 GCA_013400955.1 Drymodes brunneopygia | reverse complement strand
GGCTGGGGTCGAGAGTGGAGAGTCGGCGGGGCCCCAGTCGATCCCGTCCTCGCAGCCATTATCGGTGGGTCGAGGCGGCGGCCCCTCCTCCCGTTGCTCAGACATCGGGGGAGGGCGAGGGGGGCAGGGCGGAGAGGCCGGCCTGTCATCCATCACCCGTAAAATGCCAGTGGGAAAAGGCAAAAGCGGATAAAACAAAGGGGTAATCCCACTTCCCAGCCTCTTAAAACGGGCCATCGTCCCGGGTAACCCATTGTGTGTTTTCCTTAAAAGTTCCGTAGGAAAACCGAGCGTTAAAAGCGGTTGTGTGCAAGTGTGAGAGTTGCCTGTAGGGCAGATAAAATGGAATCGGGCGGTCTCCTCGTCTGGGAGACGCGGGGCAAGAACGAAACCCTTTTACATTCTTAAGGTGCGAGAGATGAGTCAACCGGCGGCCCTAAAAGCTCCGAGGTCTGCTTGTGTAATGGTTGTCAATTAAAAATCAACCGAGTTCTTTTTAGCAGCGAGTAGGGAGAGAAGAAAGGAACGAATCTTGGTTGGGCACGCGGGATTGATTGGCCCGTGCCATGCTTAGCCCAGTGGGCAGCTTCCAGCAATGCACTCAGGGGCTGTGCAGCTCGCAGCTATGAGCGGCTGTAGCGCCGAGGTATGGATTGATCCGTGTCCTTTGTGTGCAGGGAAAAAAAAAGCCTTCTGCAGTTGTTGCAGCAGAATTCCTTCCCCCCCTGTTGTATTTGGTACTCCCTTTTATAACAAAAGTTGGCTACAGGTTACCAAGCACTAAGTTTGAATGTTCAAATTGCCGTCTCCACGTAGGACAGTGCCTTGTTTCAATATTCTTAGTTCGGAAAACGGTGCTGCACAATACAATTTTTTAGAGGTTTTAATCAAATAATAAAAAATTGCTACAGAGGAAGTATAGAGGGCATACAGAGTTAAACTTGGCATCAGTGCCTTGATATTTTTTTGAACCTCTAGGAAAGGATCTTGAATGAGTCAGCGGTCTGGGATGAGACTTGTGATGGATGGCACTCCCTGGTACAGTGAGGCATTACATGTACTTTGAAATAGATATTTAAAATGAGAACGAATTTGATTCTTTTAGAGGCTAAGTGTTCCTTCTTTACAATGATTTTGTTTGGTTTCTTTCTTTGGGGTTTGGAGAGCTTAGGTTATGAATATTTAATACAAATATTATCTGGCCGGTAAATATGTATTGCTGAAAGGAGATAAATCAATAAAATTTTCAGCAGAGACAACCTGTAGCAGTATTTGAGGTAATATCTAAGCTTCTACCCTAACGATTCTGAAGGGCTTAAAAACTGAAATGTTACTGAAATTGAGCAAATACAAGCCTCTTTAGCTCTTGAGAAAATCAGAGGTGCAGGTAGTAATCCATGTGAAAAGGCGATTTCTGTTTAGACAAGGATGTATTTTATGTATAAAAAACGTGTTTAATATAATGAAGAGTGAAGGACAGTAAATCAAAATGTCTCTTAACAGCACTTGAATACTCCTAAGCAAAACTTGAAGCATTTATAAGTTGTGCATGTTTACATGGGTTTTGCTTAAAAGTTCCCTCTGTGGTTTCTGTTACAGAAAAGAAATCTTTATACTGTGATGGTATAAATGTATCTGTTAATCAGCTTGCTTAGCTTTTAATTTCAGTTGAATTTGGGGATATTCTGACATTGTATGTATTTCATTTACACCCTCACTGAGCAAAATAGAGCTCATCATTTTAAAGGGGCTTGTTGAAAGACTGTGTATGTTTTATCTAATTTTTTAAATCTACATCTGACCTAATAGTTTGTAGTTTTCCTGGTAGTCACTTGGAAGAATCAGATGGTTTATTCTAGAGCTCTGACTTAGGTTGAGGCCTAGTGTACTGCAGAAATACATATTGCTTTCCATTGACTCTAAAATGAATTTACATGACCATTTCTGATGCAGATGTCTGCATTAGGGTCAGATAAATCTTGTTCTATGTGTGAAAAGAATTCCAGTCCAATTAAAAAATGTTCCCTAATCACCATTTTGTGTTAGTTTTTGTGTTGGGAAATTTACTGACAAAAGCCAGATTTCAGTTGACTTGACTTAGGCATTTCTCAGCCTGTTACTGTACTGCTCAGATTTCCAGGCCTTTAAAAAACATCTGTCTGAATTTTGTGTAATGAAAATTAATGTTTATATGAAATCAGAGCTTCGGATATAAAGGACCTGATGCTTAGACTTTTATTAAGTTCATGCTTAAACATTTTTCTTCTATCGGATATTCTGACCTGGTAGTGTTTAATTTCACACAGTGGAGACCATATCAGCACCAGGACTTCTTACCACATCATTCATCATTTCAGAAATGAAGCAGAATACAGATTGATTGAGGGGTATGCTGAGAACTGAGAATACAGTGTGGTAGTCAGATGAGAAAACAGCTGTCTGTATAGAGCGGTCATAGACAAATAACCAATGTCTGTTTGAGAGAGGGTAGGCTTATTCAAGATGAAATTTATCTCTCACAAGAGTGTTTTAATATTTTGTGGTTATTTGAACAGCTGTTAGGTCACTTCCAGTTTCTCGGTGAATTTGGCAGCCAAACTGTAATTGTGACTTTACAGTCTGTACTTTCTGTGGAATTGTGCTTACTGGCTTGAGCATGCTCATGAGGATGCTTGCTAATTTTTGAATAGCATTATTTGCATGTAGAATGATGTTTTTAAAACTGTTCGTTATAAGCAGTGCAGAATATACCTGCCTGGTGTAAAACTGGTTTAATTTTGAAAGAGTGGCTCCTCTTAAACATTTTTCTACTCCTTGAATGCTACAGATGAGTGTTAGTTTCATGTAAGTTCTAGCTATAAATGAGACTGTTTTGTGTAATCAGAGTAACTGCACCTGGGTCTGGATGCTGCCTGTGTGTTATGCATACACTTGTTGGGTTTCCTCGGAAGTCCAGAGAATGCTTTTCTGTTTCAAAGCTGTTAAATAAATTCAAGGGTGAAAGGAGAAAACATTGGCAATATTATTTCTCTGTTCTCTGCTGGATGTTTTGGAACCATTGTTTGCACTTTTATCCAGATGACAGCTTATTTGGGAGTGGGGAGGAAAAAAGAAAAAACTACACTTAAGTTTTTAAAATTCTAATTCAGGTTAGTTGTTGAAAGTCTGCGTGTCTGGACATTGCTGAGATTGAAGCTACAGTGGGGAGGAAGTACAGTTGAAAGAAATGGGGGGGACAGCAGGGAGAAATAATGTTGATCTTAGGGATTTAAATCTCCTAACTTCTGGTACATAGAAACTCTGAAGACAAATTGACATCAGAAGCTTTTTTTCCACACTCCATCCAAAACCAGGGGTTAACTTGAAAGCACTTCTTGCAATGAAATAGAATATTATATTTAAAAGCAGTTAGTGAAATAATTTAAAAATCCACCGACTTTAGCACATGCAGTTTTTCCTCCATCTGAAACATTCATCTGCCTCAACACTTCCCCAGCAACTAACTAACGTTGCAAACCAAAAACCATAGTGGGTGGAGCTGCTGAGAACAGGCCTCTCATGAAGGACTCTTTACAAACAGAGGATAGATAAATTTACCTTTAATATGTCCTTTTTCTTTCACAGAATAGTCTGGAAATTATCTAATTGACACAGTTTTTCAAAGGTAATGCAAGAAAATGTCTTTGACCTTTTTGAATAGGAAGAACTGTTAGTCTTCCCTGTGGGCTGTCCTCCTATGACCTTTGAGTTGCCCTCTTGAGCAAACTGAACTAGTTCTGTCTGAAACTTGGTCAGGCAATGGCCAAACATAGGTTTGGCTTTTAAATGAACAGATCCAGTCGCTTTGGAATGTGACATATTAGTAGTGCTGCATCTCTTTCTGCTTAATTTCTGTTTTGTTAACTTATCCACATGTGTATTTATTGCTAAATTATCTTGGTGAGATGCCAAGTTTCTCATTGTGCTCCAGTATTGCAGAAATCATTAGGATTTAAAAAAAAAACAACATTCCCATCCCTTAAAAAAAGTCATGTAATGGTTGTATCTGGAGTCCATAATTTAATTTATATGAGAATTTTCTGTATAGGTGCCTGTGGTGACTGTAAATGTTAAACACCCTTGGTTGTAGATGTCATAAAACGTTAAAGCAGGTTTTTTTGTTTCAATGGCAAGTGATAAATGCAATGTGACAATTTTTTATGTGAAGGAAAAGATCTAATTGCTGTGTCTAATACATTTTGCATTGCTTGATTTATTTTTCATTCCTCAATCCCTTGATCAGAAGAACTGGGACTTCCTGAAATAACACACTTGCAGAATGAGCTAATGCATATGTGAGCATCCAGCTTGTTGTGGGAGAACCAGAGCTTTTGTCATTCTGAAACCTGGAGTAACTGGATCTTGTGAGGTGGCCTGCTCTGTGCCCCAGTCCATGACAAGCAGCTGTCCATTCTGTAGCAGTGGTTGTGAGGTGTCAGCATGTACCCATCATCAGTGTTTTCTCTTGGGCTTAGAGCATGCTCCTCTGACGGGGAGCACGGTTTCCAAAAGTATGCATTCTGTTACTAACATCTTAACATACCTAATTAAGAAGCATAAGTGGAGTGGCTGATACCTGAGACCGAAGCAAGAGAGTAAGAGGAATATTTGGGTTGTTTTAGTTTCTGTCTCTGCCAGAGCTCCCTGGTTAAGTAGAAAAAAACCCTGAGGAATACCTTTACCCATTGCTCTGCTGCAGTGTTGCCTTTAGGGGAAACTGGCATCTTGAAATTAACTCAGTGTGCCAGTAGTCTGATGGGGAGACCAAAAGTAGGAATGTGGTAACATCAGCTACGTGTTGAGTAAGGGTGAAGGCCTCATGGAAATTTTCTGTGTTAATTTTGACTAGGACAATGGAGCAGTTTTGCTTTAACAGAAGCTGAAATCCCTAAAGAGCTATGCCATTGACATCAGGATAGCATTTGATTGATTACTTAGAAGAAATCTCAGGCACGGTTCAAGTTTGAATGCATATGTTTGATGGTGACATTGCAAAGACTGCTGCTCTGATTTCAGCACATTGAGTTACCTTCCTGTGTGTTTTGCTGAATTTTCCTTTAGCTAAATGAGGGAAGCCAGGAACTGTGATGAGAGATTGGTAGTTTAAAAATCAAGCCCAAAGAAGAAAGTCCTTCAGGTGAAACAATCACCACCTTCACAGTTGATAAGCAGTTATTAAAATGGGGAAAATAATTGTTTGCCTTGTTACCTTTTTAAGTTGAACTGCTGTTTCCTTTGTACATAATTTCTAGGTAATTACAGGTCAGGATGAAGTGATTAGATGGCAGAATATTGAAAAATATTAACTTGACTTCTTGTCATGAATTAAAGTAGGAAGCCTGCATCACTTCTTGGAAATGAATATTTGGCTTTGTAATCCATTAGTGTGTCAATCATACTTCAGATATCAATCTTGAACTCTAATTTGCCCTGTTTGTATTTCATCCTCTCTTCGTTCAGAAATCTTCATTCTCTAAATGGCATCTCAAGTTCTGAAAGATCTCAATGCAAAATTTAAAGAACCTATGTACTCAACTTTATGCTCTCAGTACACAGCTCTGGATAAAAAAAGAGTATCCATGCATTTCATTATATTCAAGTATATTTGACTGAATCCTTGATGCCTTTGGTGGTTGTGATGAGATGATAGCAGTTTTCATTTGTCATTCTATATCTTAGCCTTGAACCTGAAAGAGAAGGGGGCATAAAACAGATTCTTGTGTTACTGGTAGAGATTCACTGTCATGTTGAATTTGAAATGCCATTTAAGATGTACTAATTCATTTTGGTGTGTTAGCAGTGTGGCTTTTTCTTGCTGCTACGCCAGATTCAGCAAGTCTGATTTTCACTTTTAGCACCTCTGCTGGTGTTTCCTGTTAAATAGCTCTGTGCCTTCAGAGCTATCTCTTAACCCATAGGAAACACTGAGCACAGGGGGTAGAGTGAAATTACAAAGAAACTGAGGATAGGCCACAGTGGTGGGTGTTTAATCATATTAAATATATTCCTTTTGTCATCTCAGATCAAATCATTGTCTGATGTACAATATCTGATTTGAACTTCAGTGTATGTTCAAGGTAGATGAAAGCTTTTCTTTGAAATATCTAGAAAGTTGTAATATATGTGATACAAGTTCTCACTTAAATTTTATAGTCTTAGAGAAGGTGACAGAGTAGATTTTCTTTAATGAGTGTACTTTCAGATTCTGAGTTTTTATATATAAAATAATGAGTTAATTAAAATGCGTGTCATTGTTTTAAAGAATGGTTTGGGCATCCACGCTGAGGCACATTAAAAAAACTCTCCTGTGTTTGACACCAGGTCAGTGCACATTTGAATACAGTTGTGCACTGCAGAGAGAATAGTCAGAACTAATTGGAAGCAAGAGAAGTTAAAAAACTGTACTTGAAAATGCAGGAAGTTTTTCTGGGAGCAAAAGTAGGTTGGATCTACTAATTCTAAGCTTTGTTTAACTGGGTCAGAATTTTAAAAGTCTTTACAGTTAGATGACTGCTGTATAGGTGGTGTTCAGAAGTTGTCTGGTTTGCACTACCTTAATATTTCATGGCTTTCCTGCAAGTGCTGAGATGCTATAAAAATGTTGTTAATATTTTTATGTGGAATTATGAAACCGAACCATAAATGGGAGAAGTAACTTGGTGCATTTAAGCAGTTTTTCTTACTGTACTAGATTATTTTAATCTGGCATTCAGATTTTCATTTAAAATGAGTCATAAATATTTGCAGGCTTACATTTCACTTCACAGTGAAGTAGTTTAGTTTTAAGTCTAAGATTTTATGCTACTATAAGTTAATAAGAATGTCTGCTTAGTCTTTGCTGATATAAAAATGTGCCTGCTTTATTTTAAGCCTTCCTGGTCTTACCGTTCATGTGAGAAGTCATTGAAAGTTTGGTGCTTTGTTAAACTTGAGTTTCTTGACTGTTAATCTCCATTTGTAAGTGGTGGAAATCAGAAAGTATGAGATGAGTCAGTCTCCTTGCCTGCTACCAGCGAGATACTGAGTACACCGTATAGTATACTCCAGTCCTCTGTGCTGAACAGTTGTGCCTTAAATCTTTTAAGTTAGTCTGAACAGAGGAATACCATTTACCAAACCAGGTTATGGACATGCCTAATGAGTATTCAGTCAGTGCTTAATATTTCAGGCTTTTTTTTCCTGGTTGCTGTTTGCAGTGTAGGCAGTGCCATGTTTAAATAGTCCTTTCTCTTAGCCCACTTTGCTTAGTTATATACCTTTAGCTGAAGTCATAGTAATGCAGACTGTCAAAGTGATTTTGTCAGGATGGAGATCTCCCAGTATCTGTCAGTAGTGTTTCTTGAGATTTTTGATTTTCACACCAAGATTTGAAGGTGGCAAGTACAAAGTGTTGCCAAATTAAAAGTAGATGAAATTGCTGTAATATCATTGAGACTTCCTTGTCCACATTTCAGTATAATTTGGAATAGAATCATACATCTTTGGTGCACAAATCTTAATTTTCTATCCTAGTTGTTCCTGTTTTCTGAAGTCCACACCTGATTTCTTTGCCTCCTCACCCTGTTTCTCCCACCAATATCCTCCCCTCCCTCCCGCCATGCTTTCGCTTCTTCTATTTTGGCTGGTATTTTAACATTTTCTCTAAATTATTCCTTGTTTGTTTTCCAGGGTTTGTCAGGACTGGAGGAGACATGGCACATGATTGTTGATTTAACTCTTGCAGTTTTATCAGTTGACCAGAGTCGGTTTATTTAATTTGTCCTTAATGATTCTGGTGGTTAATGTGGTTTGAGACTGTTTCTGCAAAAGGATAAAAGAAAGGAGAACTGTAGTAAAGGTTTTTATCCAAGTTGTTACACCTGAAATTTGGCTGATTTTTTTTGCGGTTCATGTGGAGTTTGGAAAGTAGGGCTAGGACAAAGTAGTTATAGTGAAGGATGGTCATGGTCTGTTATGTTCTTCAGTTAATTCAAATGCAGTGTGAATATGTGCAGTCACGTTTCTCATAACGTAAATGTGCTTTATGACAGATGATTCTATGAACTAATTTGGTTCCCATTCAAAATTATGCAGTATTACTGCAGCCAGAACAGCACTTGATTTTGAGAAGTATTTTTCTACCATCCTAATACCATTGATTATAAATATTGTTAGGCCGTTCTCTGACCGATGTCTGTATGCACATGGCCAGTTCTACATGAGATGCTGTTAAATTTTGGAAGCCTGACTGCATCTTGGTTTAACATGATTTATGTACTTTCATACCATAGTGGAGTGTGTGTATTTTGTCCTACAGAAAGTATGAATCCGCCATCCCCCTGTGCCAGTTTCGTGTCGTTCCCTCTCTTAATTTACCTGCTGTGCTTTTTTATTACGTCTTTGCATTTGCTACTTCTTTGAACCATATTACCGACCTCCCAATACAGAGTTGAAATTTGTACAACTGCAGGTGTGGGACTGAAAAGGTATCACATCCTTAATCAATGGACAAAATCCAAGAAGCTCCGTTGCTGACACTCCTGTTGACTGGAAACAGTTTTCTCTCTATTTACAAATTGGAAATCTCTAGGCTGACTCATGGAATTGAACCATGACAGTATTTAAACATCTGAACTGAGAACTGGTGAGTGTTGGCTTCCTCTTGGTCTAGCAGAGGCTTCAGCCACTGACTGAAGGTGGTGGTAACTGAAGTTACCTGCACCACATGGTTCCTTATTAGAAATATTCAGATATGGAACCTCAGTAGCATACAGATTACAGACATGAAATTTGGCTTGAGTTTTCATGGTGTTGTATTGGCAAAATGCCACAGAAATAGGAAGGTTCTGAGTGGAATCCTTTGGAACTCTGACACAATCACATGGATTTATATGTATGTACCTGAGTTTTGGAAAGCTGTCTTTGCTAAAAAGTATAGAGGTCTCAGTGGAAGTCAGTTGTGCAGATAATTTTTTTTCTTAATGCATTTGAGCATTTAAAAGTAAGAGTTCTCTTAAAGGATGAGAGTCTTTGGAAATTTCTTTATGGGAAGGTCTCATGTAAAAAATAGAAAATTACTTTTTTTTTTCTTGAATATTTTACATTGCCAGCAGATATGCAGTTAGGCCACTGATGCATCTGAGAGCCATTTGGTATGTGGAATTTCAGTGAGAAGGCACACAGAATTGGTAGTTCTGTTGCAAGGATTAGTTTTTCCCTTATGATTTTACAGTGGAGATGAGATTGTTAAAATAATTTACTGTACTTTTTTCATTGCAGTCAAAAGCTGCACTAGGTTTTGCCATACTCCTTTATAAGAAACTGTTGATCTATCCACTGTATTCTATTTGGATAAATTTGAGGCTGTCAGAAATGTTGTGGAAAGCTTTTGTATTTTGCCTGTCAGCTTCCAATCCTTTGATATTTTAGGCAGTAGGTGCTTAATGCGTATGGGCTAAATTGTGTTTTCCTCTTTGCTGTGCAGCCTGTAGGCCACTCAACCTACAGAGAGGAATGGTAATTCATGTGGATGTTTTATCCTAGAGTCTCTTGTTACTGTTAACTCTGTGAGTGATAAATGCTGTGTGGGAGTGAAAGATTGAGTTAAAGATTAAATATATGAAATGAAGATAATTAATACCAGTATAAATTTTATAGCCAAATTTTTATCCATGTGTATGGTATCGTTTCTAAATTTTAGGATGCTGGGTTTTTTTGTTAGCAGTACTCTGGTGCCAGTACTTGACCTTAACTAAGAACATTTTTGCTAATATTCTCCTGGTGAAAACAGTCTGGGTTACCTTTCTTTTAATTAGTTTAATTGTTTTATGTCTTAGGTAAAACCCTGTGGGTTTTGCAGGTCATGTTTTAGGAGTCTGTCTTTTATCATCTGTTACTTATCTACAGCATTTGGTGTTCAAGTGGAAATCAAGTGAAATGGTAGAATGTAAAGATAATTATTTTAGGTTTTTTTTATTTTATTTTTTTTAGAACAAATTCTGTACAACATAAAACAGGAGTACAAACGCATGCAGAAGAGAAGACATTTAGAAAATAGCTTCCAGCAGACAGATCCTTGTTGTTCTACTGATGCACAGCCACATGCATTTCTCCTTACTGGACCAGCTTTGCCAGGTACCCAGATAATCCTGTGTAATTTTCCTGTATTTTCGTAGACTCTGCTTGTGTAAACAATTTTTTTCTAGTTACTTGTGGTTTATGGCACCTTCTCACCAGTTACTGTTGTTTTTTGGCCATAAATTGTGTGTAATTCTGCTATATTCTGTTATTCTGTCAGATTCCATTTTAGTAAGTAGTTTTCCCTGTTACCTGTTGTGTTATGGCACATTCACATTTGTTAGTGCTGCTTTTTTTTGGCAATAACAGCAGTGATTTGGAAGATGGTAGATTTTCATGTTAAGATTTGATACAACAAAACCTTTTTTGTTTTCAGAGGACCATCCTGCCTAGTCTGTCACTGATACTGTAATAGGCTTTTGCAAAGCAGCTGTCTTGGCACCAATATACTTTACTGTCATTTTTATATGAAATAGAACCTTAGATTTGTATGTGGCAACTGCCACGTAAATGATATTAACAGTGTTTATGTGACACTCTTGGGGTTTTGATAGCTGTGTATGTTGTCCATTGCAGATGTCTTCCTTTTGAGCATCCAGTTCTGCTTCAATAGTAATTAGAAGGATCAAATAGAGAGAAAGTCTTCTTTGAATGTTTTGTAAAGTTCTTTAATATAAAAGGTGTGAAAAACCTGATTATGTAAAACTGGTTCTGATCTACTTGTAATTGTAAATTGGTATGTCCAAATATTTAATCTTAGGTACTTCATCTGCAGCATCATCACCATTGAAAAAAGAACAGCCCCTGTTTACTCTCAGACAAGTTGGAATGATCTGTGAACGTTTGCTGAAAGAACGTGAAGAGAAAATCCGTGAAGAGTATGAAGAAATTTTGACCACAAAACTTGCAGGTATCTTACAGTTTAGAATTATATGTCAGAGTGAGTTTGAAAGCTAAAAACGTCTCTTATTTTTGTTACAGTATATGTTCTTTTCTGACCTAATGTGATGAAGGAATGGGGTGGCATACATGACAGAAAAAATGATGTTTATTTACTCCCTTTGATAGGTTTTTTCCTTCTGTGCTGCTTTGGATAGAAACTAAAACTCCTAGTTATTACTAGTCCGTGCAGACAGTGGTTTTTTATTTCAGTTAGAATTTTCTCTTGCTATTGTGTCTGAATTGATAGTTTCCTTTTTTTTTTTTTCCTCTCCAGAAAGACTGCTTTTAGAACTCTTTTTGAAGGACTGTTTTTTTGTTCTGTTTTTTTCCTGCTTGGGAACTGACTTCCTTTCTATGGAATTTGGCAAGATGACAGTACCTAAGATTTCCCTTTCTCTTCCCAATAGTTACCATTACACTGCTGCCAGCAATGTTTGGTATCTGCTTGAGAGTCATTTCAATTGCTTTTCCGATGCATGTTGAATTCTTGTATTTCACAATTCAGCTGAAATTCTTGGCACCTGATGCCAGCTTATCTTTCCATAAGGATCATGCTAATGTCAGCATAGTAAATATGACCTTTCTTCAGTTTTTGAGGTCCTTTACTTCTAAGCCTCTTGCTAGCATTTGAGCACCTAAATTCTTGTGCATTCAGTGGTAGGTGCTTTCACAGTATGATTTGGAGTCTAATTTAATATTTAGTGTGATGATAATGAAAATCTGAGCACTCTGTTCTGCAGACTTGCTTTTGAATACCTACAGCTGTTCTGCTTCCCACGTGAAAACACATCAGAATTAACGTTGGCAGGTCTCTTCAGGTGTGGGAATAAAACCTTTTACAGGCAGGCACATGCAGAAAGTCTCCAGGCTTGTGGGTTGCTTGTGATAGTATTGTCTCTGCACCCAAGATTCTGTTCACATTCTGCATTTGCTGAGCTGCCATTTCTGTAAGAAATGACTATAGTTCTGTGTCCCTCATAAATCTACATCTATTTAAAACTATAACTAGAGCCATGAATACTTCTGCTGCTTTGGGCCTGGTGTTCCATTTCAGTGTTTCTCTTCTTAACCTGCTTCAGCCTGATGAATTAGGACTCTATAGAACCTTTTTCTCCTAATTTATATATGTTAGGAATTGGGTCATTTTTTGTATTTTCTTAAATGCATTTCATGTAGCAGGGATCATAACCATTTGAAGACCAGATAGATTTACATTTGTTCCAGACACTTTTGGAGTACAAGCTTGTAGTTCTTTACAAACAGGAAGCTCCTCTAAGTTCCTCACATGTGCTCTGTCTTTCAGTCCCAAAAGGGAGCATTCTTGGGTTTGTTTTTGGGAAAGGGAGGGGATTGAATTCTGTCTGGGGAGTTGTGGTTTAGTGAGATGATTTAGGTTTACTTGTTTTTACCATGGTGCTCACCAAAAGAGCAGTTTAGAAGATCATGCTACTGCATCACATATGTTAGGCCAGTGATACATGTTCAACATTATGTGGGAATTTAGAGATTGATGAAAGAATTTAGAAATTCCTTACACAGAATGCCAGTTATGGTTGTCCGCTGACAGAATGGTTATTTTTTTAAACTTCATGCAGTAAGGTGATACTCTTTGTTACAAAAGTGAAGTCAAAGGAAATGTAACTGGAAATTTCATAATAAATCTCAGTTGAATAGCTTCTTTCAAGCAACTTAACTGAATGTTTGCATCTTGGATATTTTCTGAATCAGAGTTGTCATGTAGGTAGTTAGCCAGATACTGCTTATTCTTTCCTTGTTCCATGTTCTTTACGAGCAGAGTTGCTTTTCATGCAGAATAAGGGTTTGGTAAATGGAAAACTCAGATCATTGTAATGCCCTGATTTTTCTTCCTGCCTCTGTTACCTGAAACTGCTGTGGTAGCACAAGCTTGGTTTTGCAAGAGCCTTAGCCAAACACCAGCTTGAAAGGTTTTAAAGAACCTGTGAAAAACAGCCTTTTATAGTATTGTAGTTGTATTTGTGTTGACATCATTTAACCACCTGACTTAAAATAATTAGGATGTATATGATACAGTGATGTAAGTATTTGTGCAGTGTTCACTTAAATTTTCAAGTAGTTCACTGTAGGCTGCTCCTACCTTTGGATTGCTTAACATCTGAATGTCACAAGAAAGGGGCTTTTTGGTAACTGGATTTTTAAAAAATTTGCAAAACCGTAGTTCTAACAAAGATGATGTTACAAAGCAGCTGTATATGTTGACTTCCACCTTTAAAGAAGAGCATTTGAAAGTTTGATTTTGGCCTTTACTATATACTTCCAGGAAAAGTTCTAGTTATTTTAGAATAAGCAGTTATTTTAGAACAACTGTTACTTTCTGAAATGGTTTCAGGGCACTAGACCCTTGAATCTGCTGTTTGTGTTATTTTGTTGTTTGGCTGGTGAGAAGCCGCTGGTCAGAACTGCAGTGGAGCAGGTACTGTTCGTGGGCAGAGGGGAGCTGGCTGCTGGGACCCCAGGCCCCCTCAGTCAGGGATGAATGTCCTTCGGTCTTTGGGTCCGCTCCGTACTTTGGGCTGCTGCTGCACTGCTTGCTGATTACTGATACCCTGTTTACTTCAAAGGTGAAGCTCATCCCTGCAAGAGGATGGGGACTTTATTGGGGCAAACCTGTGGGACTAGGAACCACTACAAATCTAACTGCATTTTTGGTTGAAGATTGCCTTCTTTGACCTTGCCCTTTTCTCAGAACACCCCACATTGCTGCACATGTATTTTTCCACAAGGGAGGAAGGGGAATGGAGAGGAGCGGCATCTGGTAGATATTACTCTCCTTGTTCAATTTCCTAATTCTGAAGGGTGATATCCTGCTGATGAGTGCAGTATTAAAACTGAATAAAATATTGCAAATGTGTTTGTATGTATGTATGTGTATAGAAAGAATAACCTTTCTGGGAAGTAATGGTGCTTAGTTCAAAGCCAAGTCTGTTTCATATCAAAATTTCATTTCAGATGACACATTAACCGTTTTCATGCAGTCCACAGTCAGCTATATGTCTCCCATAGTAGCTGCTTTTGTGATTGGAATTACTCAAAAGTTAGTCACTTAGCATTTCATCCTTTTAGTTTCTTGTTTGCTTTTGATTTTCTGGTGGTCAGCAAATAGAATTTCTATCTCTGTAGCAAATCCCTTTCCTGTACTTTTGTGTTTCCATTTCATAAAATTAATTTTCTTACGTCTGGTAGTGATAGGAGCAGACAAATTATGTTTCCAACCCTAGCACTGACCTTTATGCCATGTTTTCCTTTACTACTCTGCCCCCATTATGGATCTGTAAAGTGGGCACACTTCATTTCTTCAAAATATGGTAGCAGGTGTGAGGTATACTGAGGTCTTTGTTATGTGCAGCATAATTCTCTTTGAGTTTAATGCCATCTTTCTCAATTACACAAGTTTGTTAGGGAAAGTCTTTTATTCAGGGGGACATTTGCTAAATTGTTCTGGAGGATAAAAAAGAAATGGCAGCTATGAACTGTATAATGTTACTTAAAACTACTACTAGTTGGGAGTGTGTTTAACTTGTATGATTCCTGTGTATAAAAATTTGCCCTGGGTATTTTTCAGCTTGAGTTAAACATAATACTCACACTTGTAATGTTTTATCCTTGCAGAACAATATGACGCTTTTGTGAAGTTCACGCATGATCAGATCATGCGACGATATGGAGAACAGCCTGCCAGTTGTGAGTATCTTTTTCTTCTGGTCCCTGTAGTAGCATTGAATTACCAAATGTTCAATAATTTAAATTGACATTATTTGCTGTTAAGCTGCTAGGCCCCAGGGTAAAATACTCAAAATTGATAGTATGGAATATTGAGGTTGAAAGGGAGGTGTGAGAGAAAATGCAGCTTGTGTTCAAAACATCCAGAACTGGTTTCCCATAGCGTGCTGGGGTTTTAGTTTTGAAACCAGTTTTGATAGTACCATAGCAGGTTTGCACAGAGCTGATACTTGTTACCTCCGCCATTAACTCTTTTTTTTTTCTCTTTTCAGATGTTTCATGAATCACACTTTCTGCATATGTGGGCTGCCCTATACACCCTGTTTTATTGTTGCAAGCTATCCCAGTAAAGACTTGCAGCAATGCCATATTTTTCCCCCCTGTGAACACAGGTTATTTCAAGCTTTTGTCAGTGGCAACCACTCTTATGCAGCAACTGGTTTTGGAGTGCTCCCTGATGTCAGTACCACCTGGATGTGGACCTTTGCTACCTGTAATAATACCAGTGGCCTCATTTGCTGTATCATTACGATTTGGCTTCTTATGTTAATAAGTTTGAAAAAGTAAAGGATTAAAGCTGGTGTTCTAGAAGTTGCCCTTCACTGGTTGTGTAAATAAAAATGTAGAATGACACTTCTGACTGAAGTTAGTGTGGTTTTCATAACTGTGCACTACAACAAAGCTGTAATCACAGTTAAGTTAGAATGTAATCCCAGGACAATTTTAAGCAAATAGCCCACAGTACTGCCTGTGAAATAGTGAAGGAGGGCATTTCTGTATTCCATGACTTTTTTGGGGGTTAAGAATGGGTTTATATGATTTCTCATTTTTGTAGTTTTTATTTATTCTATCAGTCTTTAACAAATGTTTATTGCTGCAATTTTTCAGTGTATCATTGTTTTACTGCCCTTGTAGTACTGGAATTTAGTTGGAAGAATAAAACATTTACTTCTAATCTGTTTGTTTTTAATACGCAGGTGGAACTTTTGCTGTGTATGAATAAACTTAAATCTGAGTGTTTAAATGAAAACTTTATTTACTAGCAATAGTGGGTGGGTCAGTTTTAGATCAGGAGAAGGAGGTGGATTAAAATCTCAGGTCATTCTTCAGAGGCAGAGAAATGTTCCTTAGGCTGTATTGTTTAGTGTTGAGGAAGCATGTTTGGTACAGAGTGGACACAAAACTGGTGATGTAACTTGCTGCAGCTGACTCAGACAGCAGCTGCACTTGCCTTCCTTCAAATTTCAGTGACACATTAAAGGAAATCTGTTCATGAGATAGAGCAGGTGCATGTACTGCAAGCTGGAACAGTGTACCTGTTGCAAGAGCTGAAGGTGTGTAATGTCTGTTAGGGGTTGAGAGCCTTGTTGGGTGCAATCAGCTGTTGACAGACTGCTGGTTGGTGCTGGCTGCTGCTGTCAGGGCAGTGCTGCGTCTCTGAATCACTGCAAAGCTCCATGGCAAATCCAGATCTGTGTGTTGTGGGGTGCAAGTATTGCTTCCAAAAGCCTTCAGTTACCTGCTTTGGGGACAAGAAAGCAGTTTCAAAGTAATCATTCAATTATAAACTGCAGTCCTCTCTAGCTTACTGTCAGCTTCTGCTTAAATGGAGGTCTGCTCTGTGATAGATCCTTGTCCCATCTCAGATTAACAGAGGAGTTTAAGTTGAAGCTGGTAGATATACTGAGTAATTGGCTCATGTTGATGCTTACTTATGGTATCAGAGAAGCCTTGTGATGAGCTCTGGTTCTTGGTGAACTCTTCCACTTAGGAGTGAGATTGAAGGTTCAGAATTAGACACATTGCCACAGTATCAGAGTATTTTCTGCTTGCTTTCCTGAAACCTATCTTGCTTAAATATTTGGATTATTTCTTTTTTCAGAATCCCAGAAATGAGAAGTCTCTGCTAGACTGCTCTCTCAGGTCTTCTGTCACTGAAGATAAAACTGTCAAGGGCTGTAATTTCTCTTGTCTGCCTTGAAGTCCTCAGTCCTGTTTCTTCCTGCTCCTCACTTTTTGACCTCCTTTTATTAAGTTGCCCAGGCTAGGAAAACCACTGCTTCTAGCGGGACTACCATGCAGATTCTGGCATCCTGATACATCTCATGTATTTCCTGTGTTCTTATCTCTTCCTTTGGGGTATTAAGATCCATAAATAAGAAGTGATGCCATGCTAGCACCCAGCCACTCCTGTACTGCTCCAAATTGATGCCTAATAAGCAGTTTTGTGGCAGATGAAAAGCATTACACTGTGGGTGCTGATGTATCACAGCTGTGATATGCTTAACTTGTGCCTGTTTTGGAAACAACAAATTGAACTTTTTCATTTTTTAACCTGCTGCTTGTTCTGTCTTGGACTTCAAACTGGCTTCTTTTCCCAGTCTCAGTACCAGTATCTGGTGTGATGAATCACACATGAAAGGCTTGTTCTAACAAGAGACATCCTCTTCAGTAGGAGAATGGCTGTCAGCTTGATGGCTGTTGAAAAACTTTGGGAAATTGGGGTGCTCTGAGGAGCTGTCTGGTGTTTGAAAACAAACCTGCTTTGCAGAGCCTTTTCAAAGGCTTTTGAGTCAAGAAATGGGTGCAGTTCAGTAACTATGCAGTTATTGGCAGTACACTTCGTGGTGGCCATGTGTAGAATATTTTTGCAATTTGTATGTAACTGCAGTCTTACCCAAAAGCCAAGCAAGATGAGAAGAGTTAATGGGAACTTAACAGAGTGAAACCAAAGATCTTGGTTAACCTGTTACTGAGGTAGTGATGTGTGTATCTCTTTCCAAGCAGATCTCAGTTACTGTGTAGTTGAAAAGCAGCATGTACATCCTGTGTGTTGATTTTTGTGTCTAGATGTGAGAGCATATAACCGTAAGATGACTCAGCATTTTTCAAGGTTGCGAAGGAAGGAGATTCAAGCAGTCTTGTGTGCTGATGTTTGAGATTTGCCTGTGTACTCTTGAACAGCATGACCAGTCACAGATTCTGCTTAAAAGCTGTTTTGTAAAAGCTCTCTTCATTCCTGAGTTGGGAATTGGGAACAATTTAAGCTTTCTGATTCCACAGTTGGGAGAAAAAATGGAGGCTGGTAAAGTATTAAAGGGTTTAAGCTCTTGTTAACCAGTGCTTGTAACTTTTGTATTGGAAGTCATTCTCAGTGGTGAAAAATGCCGAGAATGAATAGCTTTTGCAGGCACATGGCCTATTCTTACAGTTTATTGCTGTTGTAGGCTTCAAGATAAATTACAAAGTTTGTGTTTGAAACCAGTAGTGCGGTAGTGTAAAGAGGTGTCAACAGCACCTATAACAGTAGAGAAAAAGGGTTGGAAAATTATTTTAGTAAGAGTTAACTTGCATTCAGGTCTGATTTTTAGCAGTAGTTCTGTTGAAAGATGTGGCTACCTAAGATGATTGATACAGTTCAAAGGTGAGGCTTTACACTGATGAGTTTCAGAACTACTACAGACATTGGCACTTCTGTGGTTTTTTGTCCTGTTTTCTTTAAGTGAACATTGCAGACAGTGAAGATTTTCTGGAGTATCTGCAAAACATGTTAGTACTATGCAGACAGTTGTAGAAACTGATTTTTAATTTTCCAGTTGAAATTTGTATTTCAGCTAAGGTATGTGAGGGCGTCTCAGCTGTTACTGATGTTGGTTCCAGATTCAGTATTGTTAAGATCTTTCCAGGAAGGTAGGACTCATTGCAAAGTCCAGCTTCTGAAGAAAGAAAGGTGAATTGAATTAAATTTATGACCAGTTTAGTTTGTGTTTTTAATTGTTCAGCCTTCCTACCCTCCTTGCTGAAGAAGATGAAGCGCCAAGAACAGAATTAAAGATTTGATCCTGAGAAACCATATGTAGCACAGCAAATGTGACTTTAACCTTATAAATTGTTATTAGTTAAAGGGAAGAAACAGCCATTAACTATTAATTCTACTGTTTTAATGTCATGTTGCCTGCACATTTGGGGATTAAAGGCCACACACTGTTGAGGCTGTTTTCTCTTTATTTCTGAGTGTTTTACCCTCCTGGGGGTATGAAAGTTATCCTGGGGCGAGGTTAGCAGAACGGTGGCAGGGGACAGCTATGCAGCAAAGCACTTGGCTCCCTGTGCTCTTGCACATCAGACATTTGGTGCTGCTCCCTTTCATTTGTCAAGTGTGTTTGCAAGATAAAGCGGGTGAGGTTCAGGATGGGGGGTGTGTGTTCAGCATCCCCCTCTGCTGAAATGTCTTGCTTTCCTCTCTGCTGCTGGAAAACTGCCTGTATGCACTAATGAACAGGTCCCTGAGCTTGGTCTCCAGGGAGGAACAGTAATTTTTTACCTGTGTCTTGGAACTTTTGCAAGTGCTCCACTGCAATCCGGAAGATTCCTGCTCTTGAGGTTTTTGTCCTTGTTTCCCAAGTTGTATGTTCAGGCAGTAGTCTGATAAGCTCCTCCTCCTCCCCCTCCTGCACTGTCTGGCAGCATTTAGAACCAGACTCTCACTTACCGCAGGACATGTTGCTGTGACTCTGCAATTCCTGCAGTTGGAAAATACACAACTCCTACCCTCTCTGAGTGTATTTAAAACAAGCCTGATGTCTCTCATATACATTCCTGGGGAAACAGCTGGGTAAGTTACTGGTTCTTGTAACAAGACTTCCCCTCCCCAGCACAGATCTGGTTTATGGAAGTGGTTCTGTCCTCAGAGCTCCAGGCTGAAGTGCCAGTGCAGCTAAGTAGGAGCCATCTGGAGTCGACTGATGGCTAGACAAGGCCAGCACTTCAGTGCCTCATAAGGAAAGTGAAGCCTGTAATCCCTACTCAGTCAACTGTGGATGTCTGTAAAAGACTACCTCCAAAGAACTTCCACTGAAGTAATTATCACTCAACTTTGCAGTTGTCTGGGAAGGACAAAGTGAACACCTCTCTCAACTGCAGCCCTTTCTAGGTGGTCAGGCTGCCCTGCAGTCCCTGCCCACACAGAGTGCCTGCCACAGCCCTCGGGAAGGTTTATGAAAGCATGGCACATGCACTGCTCTGGAGGGCAATGCAGCTTTTCCCCTTTGGTTTCTAAGGCTTTTCCTGTGGATGAAAAACAGGACACAGACATCGGCATAAACACATTTGCTCCTTTATCGGAGTCAAGGAAAAAGGTTGATCTGAAAAGGTTTTTTGAAGATCAATCATCAGATGAGCAGTGCTGTTACACACTCAGCCTCCATTGCCTTTCACGCAGCTGTTTCCTTTGCATGCAGCACAAACCCTCGGCAAAGAGGGAGGTTACAAATGTGCTTTAGGTGGGGATTTTCCTACCTTCCACCTGAATGCACAAGTGCCATGTTCTCAGTCTATGCTGACACAAATTTCTGTAACAGCAAAAGTCAGCTACTACCCATCAACTCCACTAGAAAAAGGAAATAATTTAAACAGGTCACTTTTGCTCTTACCAATATGCAAAACTCTGTATCTTCACAATTATTCTCTCCCCTTCTCTTCCTCAAGGAATTTTTAGGGCATTAGGACCAGTTTGGAAGAACACACAGCAGAGGTTGAACATGGAAGTTTATTGTCTTCTTTAGCATACTTGTTTTATTTATTTTTAAATCTAGTTCAAGGTTCTAGGAAACATTTTATAATAATGACTCAAATCCTATCAGCTTATAAGAATGTTAATAATACTGCTTCATCACTTCTGTAGCTGACACAGCTAGTGTTGTCCTTTTGGCTTGCTAGCCTGAGTTGTATCAGTGGACTGTTAAATACCACACATCAAAGAAGACTGAAACTGCCACAACAATACAGTATTTGGAACATGAGCAATAACAGAGCTGAACACTAAACAGCAAAGATGAGCATTAAAAAACAACATCTCTACTCAAGCCTGCCCAGGCACTCAGAATGTATCTCACAACATTCAGGCACCGCTGACTTTGACTCAGTATGCAAAGTTAGCGAGGAGTGGTGTAGTGGGAGCACAGCCCTTGCTCTGTTGGAAAGGTTTATTGGCAACTTAGTGCCAATTGACATTAACAGCCTCCCCATGTCAGCCTTGCCACGTGGTCAGTTTTCTGCTTGCTGGGCTTTATAAAGCCCAGGAGCTCCAGTTCAGAAACGGCTCGAATAAAGCGAGCACTGGACATGTCAGTGAAGGAAACCAAGAACACTTTTGGTGACATAGGGACACAGGCACTGTTCTCTTCTAGGAGGGGAAGATTTCTAAGTCACGGTGAGCACAGATTACACAATGTGTTGCACAATAATGCTGTTGGAAATAAGGGCAGAGCACAAGTTGCCTACAGAAGCACAAATCGCACAGATCTTCAATCTGATCAGTACTTCTGCCACATGCATACGATGTGACAGCAGAGTTCCTTTTCCCACTGCTAAGAGAAGCTTAAAGCCTACAAACATACCAATTTTGCAGTGTCTCAGAAGAATTTAAACTTTTATGTCCCTTGACAAAAAACTGGATAGATAATTAGAGATTTTTTTCTGAGGTTTCATGGCACCACCTTCTCCTTACTTTTTTATTCACTCTGCCTTTGTTGCTTCCTGCCTGACATACGGGTTTATACTCCTGAGTTAGAGAATTTAATTTATTGTGAGTGACAATTAACAGTAGAGCTTGTAAAAAAGGAAAAGCCAGGAAAGCCAGGTATAGTATTAGAGCATATAATTATGCTTCCTTTAGTTAAGCCTATTTTTGTACAAGTATTCATTTCTTCTCTGTGGCAGCACTACTGCTGTAGCCATGAGTTTTGGTTCTAATGCTCATCTATTAAATACTTTTTAGACCTCAGTTCAGATTAGGGACAAAGTAAGAAGCAGAATGGGTGTCCTCTGTAAAGTAAGTTCTCAATGCTAAGGTACTGGAACATAATGAACTACTGCCTATTTCTCCATCTGCTCTCTAGGTCACAGCCCTCATCCCATCTGTTCCCCAGTAATGCTCTACCCCTATCCAGCAGCTATACCAACTCTCTGATGATTTAATCAAACAGTTTCAACCTGTTTTATGGACTTTTAGTTCTGTTTCAGACCCAAACAACTCCTATAGACAAAAGGTGCTCTCTTACCACATCACTCCCAGCCCAACTATTTCAACTGATCTATTTCTTAGACATTTTCAGTATATTGAGGCTGTTTAAAGTAATTTTTCTCAAATTAGTTTATCAGTGCATATGAAACTGTATTTTAAAAGCCCTGGTTCATAAATCCTGTAAGTTTTTCCATTTCAAGCTTGAGAGAAATGAGAAAGGATACTGGATAATATCATCCACCTGGTCTGAGGAAGCTGCATCTGCATTTGGTTCCTCAGCTGCCGTCACTACAGTTGAGAAAGCCTAGAAAGGGAAAAGCAGCACAGATTTATTCCAGTTCATAGACAGACAGATCTGCATATAAAATAGTGAGCTCTGAGCTGAAGGCTATCGCTCAGGGGGAATAAGAGCTTAGAAGAAGAACTCTAGGAGTGTGTCAGGTCAGCAGCAATCAAAGAGCAAGCAAGGTTACCTATTACCATGGCAGGAATACAGAATGCAAGACATCACTCTGTGAACTTGTGTGCCTGCATTTTAAATCTCAAACAGTTCTGGGTCCTGACCCATTCTCAGAAGAACTACAGAACCGAAAAAATATTCTCAAAGTGAGACTGCTTAAATATTCTGGGAAAGTGATAGAGGTAAGTTGGCTGTGAAGCAATCAATAAAACTGAGGGACAGCAAGAGTCTGGGTAGGAATATACAATACACAAGCAAGGCAGCAGCAAACAGAACACTTGGAACAAGTAAAAGGAGTATCCTCTAAACTGTACGCAGTTAAGCTACAGAGTTTCTTGCAGAGGATGCTGTGGTTGCTAAAATATGACATCCAGGTAGGTTTCCGAAATACAGAAGAACCACTGAGGTTTAGGAAACCTTAGAACTAAAATGTGATTGTTAGCCAGAGAGACTTTATCATATTAATGTTATGTTCTCTTGCTATATTCTCTCTGCTCTTGGCTACAGTATGAGACAGGTTATCAAGCTTCCCTGTCTCCATAAAAGTGTCACAGAATACTTAAAGACAAAAAAAGGAAGGCAATTTTGTTAGGCACAAAATCTGATCTGTGCCTAGCATAAAACAGAAGCAGAAGCAAAATAATTTCATCACAGAGTAAAAGAGCTGGAAATAAATGATTCACAGTAGAGAAAGACTTATTTGAGTTACTGTGGGCTCTTGTGGTCTTGTGGATCAAGGTAAGTAATGATTTAAGCTGTCAAAAGGGGCACTAAAGAAAAGCAGACGTGCAGCAAAAAGATATATCAGAATACTGAAAGCAGGTAAAGGTACTGTTTGCATCATCACATACCTCTAACCAATCAACGAGATTAATCAATCTGCCACACTCCAAATGAAGCTTATAGACTATGCATATGTCAGGGGCTTTATTAGAAATGCCTCCTCCATCACATTTCAAAGCTTGATTCTGATGAAAAAAAATTGAAGGCAGTAACTTTGATCAGTGTCTAATCTTGAGCAATTCTAAGGGCTAGATATAAACATTATTTCAGGTAATTCAGATAGTAGATATTTTAAGCAAATGTTTACTGTTTGCATGTTTAATGGCAAGTTGATGGTACAAAGAAAAAAAAACCAAAAAACAAACAGGAAAATAAGAAAGCATACTACTAAAAAAACCCAATAAAACGCCCCCAACAGCTAGTTCACTCCTGGTGTTCCTTCTGTAACACTTACGCAGTATCTACTGTAATGAGTGATTATCTGATTATGCTTTTATGCAATTTTTTTGCAAGTTCTATTTACATATGAGAGAGAAATATTCAGTTTTATGAACTCAGGAGAAGAAACAAATCATGATTTGCCATATAGAAAATAGGAAAACATTCTTTTCCCCCAGCCCCCCTGAAAGGAAGACTTACTATATATCTGTCATATGTACTAAAAATAATTGCTTCTCTCATCTCAGACTTTTATCTTTGGAATGTAACGATCATTTATCTCTGGCTTGAAATTCAGCACCTATAAAGGCAAAAGTCTAATTTCTCACGAAGTATTCTATATTTCAGGAAATTCATAGAATCATTAAGGTTGGAAAAGCCCTTTAAGATCATCTGAGTCCAATGATTAACCCAGCACTGCCAAGGCCACCATTAAACTGTATTCTTTACTGCCACATCTACATGTCTTTTAAATCTGCCCAGCGATGATGAGTCCACAGCTTCCCTGGGCAGCCTGTTCCAATGCTGCTTCTTTCCAGGAAGAAATTTTTCCGAATACCCAACCTAAACCTCCCTTGGTGCAACTTGAGGCCATTTCCTCTTGTCCTGTCACAGATTCCCTGGGAGAAGAAGGCAACCCCCACCTGGCTACAACTTCCTTTTCAGGCAGTTGTAGAGAGTGAGAAGGTCCCTCCTGAGCCTCCTTTTCTCCAGGCTAAACACCCCCAGCTGCTCTCTCATAGGACCCTTCACCAGCTTTGCTGCTCTTCTCTGGACATGCTCCAGCACCTCAATATTCCTTTTAAAGTGAGGGGCCCAGAACTGGACACAGAACTCAAGGTGCAGCCTCACCATTGGAGAATACAGGGGCACATTCACTGCCCTGGTCCTGCTGGCCACACTATTGCTGGTACAGGCCAGGTGCCATTGGCCTTCTTGGCCACCTGGGCACACGATTGCTCATGTTCAGCTGCTCTCAACCAGCACTCCCAGGCCCTTTTCTGCTGGGCAGCTTTCCAGCCTCTTGGATTCAGGTCATCAGCACTGAACCATTTACTTGGGAAGTTAAAAAGCCACTTGAGCCAGAGGCAAAAGTCTCTGTATAGCTGCAGAAATTTACAGCATTTCATTTCAGTTTCATGTACTCTAAGAAGTCAGCTGTCTTAACATGAAAACAACCACTGATCATTCCTTTCAGCTCATAGAAGTTTTGTCTAAAATGCTTTCATACACTAGTAGAATACACAACCTACTTTTGGGACATTATAAAGCTGTAGCAATGACAGACACCTTCAAAAGAAAAATGTTTTTCAAGACAGGAAAGAAGGCTAGGCAAAGAATATAACTTTGCTCAAGAATCTCTAGTTTACCCATAGACCTCAATTCCTGTTATTTTTGAGAGTCAGCTTCAGTTTGGACTCTGGCACTTATGAGACATTTCACAATTTCCAGAACACCTAGCAATTTTCAGGTTTATTTACTCTCTACAAGGAACATAAAAGCTGCAGACCTGAGGTTAATATCTGTCAGTTCATTACAAGATGGCTTCCAGAAAAATTCAGAGAAATGTGGCTAACCCCTCACAATGTTACAACGCAGACATTGGTTTATCTGACTGTAACTCAGGAGTGCACTGTGATAGTTTCAAATACTCCTGTGTTAGTACCTGGCACACATAAGGTTACATTTCTGGCTGATCTAGATCTAGTGGCTCACCCCTGCCCAGAAGGACACTATGCCCTTCTCTCACCCCCTCTCCTACTGCACCCAGCTCTGTGGTTTCCTTCTACTCACCCATGTGCCAACCTGGCAATGCTGGACACTTTGCACTGATTTTCTACTTTTAAGGTCAGGACAGTTACCACAACCAAGAGAAGGTGCAACCTCAGAGCAACTGCACACTCCTGGAACAGGTTCATGTGAGCAGCACCTGAGAGATCCCAGGCCCTCTTGTGATAACAGGGCCAAGGCTCTGCAGTGCAGCTGGAGGGAAACCTCAGCTCTGAGGCTGCAGCACACATGTGCTCCCCAGAGGAAATAACCAGGCTGACAAGCATGAAGCTGCCCTACAACGAGCAGCCAGTTGTGAAACCATCAGTACAGCACAGAGGTGCTGCTCCCAAAAGAAGAGGATAGGAGTGGGAGCAATGCAGAACACTGCTGATGAGGAATTGCTTTTGCCTGACCCTGCCCCAAGGCCAGAGGACACACTCATACCTTGCTCTGGAATCAGTGCTGTTATTCCAAGCACCAAATCCTCTTTCCCTGATATGGGAACTGGTAACCCAAGTGTCAGCTTGTTAAGTTTTCAAGAGATCAGTGAAAACAGATTTATGCTAGGTTTGGTGCAGTTTTCTGGGGTTCTCTTATCCCCCCACCCCAATAAACATGACTCTTAGTTCATGTTTTGCTAAATAAATAACTGGACTGGACTCCTGTAAGCAGTGCATCACATATTAAACATTCACTGGTACTCTACACTGAAGCATTTTTCTGTCCTGCCCTTCTGGAAGAACAGTTCTGGAGAACTTTGCTCTGGTCACAGTGCAGAAAAACACAAACCATGCAAAAGTCTTAGACAGAAAATATTTGACTCACATGGATTAAAATGCTAAGCAAGATACTCAGCCAATACTGCTAACTTTAGAAACTATGCCAAAACTTCACAATCTTCTCAAAAAGCATTGGAAATATGTTAAAGCATGTCCAAGTACAAAGTACAGGATGACAGAGGGCTTTAAATCTTGTCAACTCATCAAAGAGAACAGAATACTTATTAAAGACATGAGTAGTTAGATTTTCTTGGCTGTCCTAGTCTATATTTTTACAGGTTTTCTAAAAATATAAATTACTGAGGTTCATATTAGGTTTCTTTAATGGTAACTTGCTAACTACTGTACTCACAAATAAGCTCTGTAAGTGGTTTTAGTAATAACTTCTGCACACAGCAAAACTGATAACCCTCATTAAATCGAGGACAGTGCCAACAAACCCAATACAAATCAGGTTGTAGATTTCAAAGGCTGATCTTTATCAGCCTTTATGGTTCCTGGTAAGTGTTGGCTTTGACTCAAGTAGTACATTACTCAGATACAGCTACCACCAATACTTTCTTCAAAATTATGACCCGTATTTTAAGAAAAATGTTAGGGCTTAATAACAACTTCAAGTGCCTTCTATAATCAAGGACAAATATAAATGTATGTTCACTCCTTTTCCAAATCCTAGTCTATTTCTTTCTTTTGGTCATCTTCTTCTTTAAAAGAAGTGGAAAACCGTCTGCTTTACTCTTCTAGAAAAAGAAGGGTTAGGCTGATAGGATCAAGGACAATCCTTTTCTTGGACTCAGAAAACATAGGATATCAATACACAACAAGTATTAAAATAAAATTAGAGAGAAAAGCAAAGGGCTCAGTTAAATATTCTGTACTTACGCTATTTTAATGTTATGACTCCACCTGAAGAGCCTTTACCTAACAGCTAATCTACACAGTGAGGACTGAGCACCAACCCTATAAAGAAAGTTTCTGGAAAAAGTAACAGAAACTTCATTTTTCCTTGAGGACACTCATCCCAATTGTAGCAGAGGACAAAATTACTCTTCTGCTACATCTACAGAAAAAAGAAAATATCATGTCTAGAACATGCTCTGAAAAATAGATTCCTCCTACGGAACTCTTTCCAGAATTACCTTCGCCAGCTCTTTGAACAAAGTCCCCAGTTGCTTATCAGCACTTGCTAGTTCTCTGTAAAACAGCTGAATATGTGCCAAGCTTCGTGAAACAGCAAAACTCAGCCTTGCACACCATCCTCACACAGCCTTCCAGAACTCCCCCAGCACCCAAACAGCCCACTTGTTTCCTACCTTCAGGTACCAGTGTGGGTTATTCAAAGCCGTGTGCAGGGCAGTCCTGGGGGCAGCATTCAGGTGCCCTCGGAGAACAGCGGCTGCGTTGAAATACATGATCTCATGCAGGGTCCTGTCGTCTGCAGGAACAAGGTATTTTCTGGAAAAGTATGAGGTGTGGGGGGAGTGGGGGAGACACAAGCTTCAGCTTAAGGGAAACAACTCCAGTCTGCTGCACTCAGACTACAAAAATGCATGTTTCCCATCCAGTACTGAAAAATCTCTGAAAAATAGATGAACAGCACTGAAACTTTTAAGCAGAGAATTCTGTTAGTGTCAACTTTACATCTAAAGGATTCAGCATAGAACTCTAGCTGGGACCCTGACAAATTAAAAAATAAGGGCAGCAGCTATAGTGCTAACCCAGCCAAGTACTCCACAGATCTTATTTATCCATCTCAAGATCTCATAATGAGTCTCTGCTCATCTTTGTCTTCCTATCTGAACCTTCTTCCTTGGCAGTCATACTTCTGTTAGCTTCTCTGCCTCCCCCCCACCCTCTATAATTAACAAGTGCCTTCATCTCTTCCCCCACCACAACAAGCCTTTCACATTTTCCACTGCAGAGCTGCCTCCAAAACTGCATCTGCTATGGTTTGCTCACTAAAACAGTTCCCAAAATGGACAGGATATCACACTTGACATCGGTACAGTTTCATAAGTAGAACAGATCAGCAAAGATTAGGGTAAAGACTCTTGACTTTATTTTGCCACTTATACCCACTCCTCCCTCAACACTGCCTCAGTACCAAAGTAGGTTGGTCAAGTCGTATCCTAATTATTTCAACTGATCTATTGGAAAAAAGATGTGGTTTGTTTTGGCTTTTTTAGTTATTATTTTTAGAGCACTCAAAGAAAGAATAGGAAGGGAAAAAAAGTGTGCCACAGGGACCAAGACACAATTTTGACAAGATTAACATGTTAGTAAAATTTCATTTGCAACATATGGTGCAAACTAATGCAGGAATATAAAACAGGAAGGCTCACCTTACAAGACTGTCTATATAGTCAACAACTTCAAAACGAAGCATTTCAAACTTTGTCAGTTTCTTAGACCTCCTTGATTCCTTCAACTCCAACAAAGTCTTTAAAAAAAAAGTGGTGCATAAGACTACATGGGAGGCAGTTATCCTCTGGAGAACACAATCTATATGTTTAACATGTATAATTAATTTTTGCTGGCATGTTCTCACTGATGATGCTTGAAATGTAATCATGCAGTTATTTTTATTTAGGCCAATGTATTCATTTCTCAAACCCGTAGGAGTTTGAGAAATTCAGAGAAATATGTGTTAGGCAGAATGTCTAAATTACAAGCTAAATAAAAAGAAAACATTTAATTTGCATTTTAAAATCCTGGTTTATGATAGATATTTTCTATAATTTTCTATGTGTCAGGAAGGCCTGAAATACATAGTTGGTACTTATTCATTCATTTTTAAGATGAGACACTCACACACAACCCTTTACTCAGAGTTCCAGGAAGCTGGGAAAAACTAACCATGAACATTGTAAAACATTAATTTAAGGAACCAGTCAGTAAAGCCTAGGCAGGCCTAACCTTCTGAAGGTGATAAAGGTCTGTCTTCTTCTGGAGCTCCTTTTGTGACAATACGGACACATCTCGTTCTTGGGAAGCTTCTGCTACTAGAACAAAACTGATGTTTGATATGTGGGGTAGACTTTCCCTCCATAAACCTCCTAACCCAAGCAATCTTTGAAGTACTCAGTAGTTACTTGTTCACATAGACCTAGTCTCAGGCAGCTTTTGAGTCTGGCATCTTGTAAAAGATTGTTGAAAAAGCAGTGTGCTGTACAGCTTAGCCAACAGTGATTAAGTAACAATTCAGCCCTGAGCAAAGGCCCAGCACAAGCCTTGCACATCACTTTAATTCTGTTTAGGCCATCTTAGGTCATACCCTCAACATCTGTAAATTGGACAGATTCGTACTAGGTACTACTGATGCTTCTGGAGTATTCAAAAATCTACATGCTGCATTTTTTTCCCCTTCCCATGTGTAGAAAAATACCGAGTAAGAAATGAGTTCTCCCTACGTAACCCAGAAATTGCAACCAGAGCAGCAAACAGAAGCATGTTAAGGTATTTCATTGCCCAGTTTTATTCTCACTTCAATTTATAACAAAATTTCATCTTCATGGGCATGTAGTTTGTTGATCAATTGCACCGATTATTAGTAATTTCAGGTAAAAACAAAGAAGCAAAACCTCTCAAAGCACAATCAATACTAGGATAGGTGATAATCAAAACAAAAGGTATCTAGATTTCTTCCCTTACTTAAGAAGATGGCAAATGGAGATTCCACCCACACATCACAGGTGAAGCTCTATCAGCAGTGACAATCATGATATTTAAAAGCTTTTTGGTGACCTGCAGAGAACAATTTGCTATCTTCCAGGGTCCTGTGGACATTTGTCTGAGTATTCAAATCAGAAAACTTCCTCTCCACTAGTACACCAATGTATTTTTTTATTTTCCAAATCCTTCAGCTCAAAACAGACTGAATGTGAAGCTTCATGATTTTATGTTTTTCAGTTCATTAGGCAGTCAGGACAATGGACTTGGCTGTTGTTATAAAAAATAGTATTTTGGACTATCCTTTCACACTAAGAGCTCTGTGGGCAATTTGGGTACATCACATTTTTGGCAGATGTCTGAGAACTTCTACTAAAGATCAATAGCATCACATAAATATAAAGTAAGAAGTTATCTAACTCAGCAATCTATTCATGTACAGTATATCTTAACTTCCCCTTTTCATTTTTCCTTTAGAGCTTAAATCCACTTTGAAAACAAACTAAGCTCATTCATGGATTCAGTAGACCTTATCTGCTTTAAAACCATCTTCAAGTCCTAAGTGAAAATAAATACTGTCTTTTTTGCTTTACAGTTCTACAAGTTCTGAATCCCCAGAGCTGTTGTTCTTTATTTATTTCCTCAAGGTAAAAATCCAACTACTTAAAAGCCTTTTGCTTTAATTTTTTTTCCCCAAACTAGATGAACCTTTAGTTTTCCATCACAGTTCAGATTCCTCACCACTGGTACCATCACTGACATACACAGCTTTTTCAAAGTGATGACCTATTTTCTCTACCACAGCTCTGCTTTTACTATAACTATTAAAAAATACAGACAAGAGCGGATGCTTTTGGACAACCCTCAGTTAACCCTACAGTGCTACATGACTACTTTAATTAATATTGACTGCATTTGGGGGTTGTTGCCTACTTGTCCAAATGCTGTGCAGCAACCACACTGATAATGAGTTTAATTAATATACATAAAACAGACCAGATGATAACCAATTGATCTTCAAAAGCCAATCTTTGGGGAGTGCTTCTCCATAACTCAGGACAAGCAATGACATTCCTATTCCAGAAGAATGCTGGAATACATCATACTCCTATTTCAGAGAGAATGCAGCAGTTTCAGGTAACCTGCCTCTAAAAGACAGAATGCTGCTACTCATTTGCTCGGCTAAACTTTGAAATATGTCCTCTAACATGAGCAATCAAATCTATGGGCTTGACAAGGCACAGCCTGTAAGCAGAGCCCTGACAAGTGGCACTCGGGGTCCTAGCTCTGAATGTGCAGGGGAAAGAACCTCATATACATTTGGGTTAAATACCATGTCATAAGGAAGTCTGCTGCTTTTTATCTTTAAAAATAGTTTGTTTTTAACAAGTGCAACATCTGCTGAAATTCTTAAAATGCATGTATGAGAGATTCAGGGGATAATGTTTGCTGATCTGTCCAATTTCTTATCTTACATCACTCCTCCTTATTACAAAAAACACGAACCACATACCAGTATAGAATATAAACATTTCCTAATTCTGTGCATGTATTTAAAAAAAACCCTGCAAATATGATGGTTTAATACGATGACAGGCTATCTCAGGGGAAAATGAAACTCATTGGTCAGATTACAAAACAGCTTTTATATCATTTGTAATAGAATACATGATGGTACACACCCACCTTCTAGATTCTGAAACTGGATCAAGAACTCCTTCAACTTTTCTACTGTCTTATCGAACTCCTTTCCAGAACATGACATCAAAATTTCCACACATTGTTGGAGCATGCTTACCAAATCAGTCTTATTCAACATCCTAAAAGACACAATTGCTGGCTGAAGTTGAAATGCAGAATGATGAAACAGCTTTCAGTGTTCTTAGTTGAAAAAAGTGAAAAAAAAAAATTGAAAAACTCCTTTTAAAAGAAAAAATCTCCAGGATTTCAAGCATTCAATCTTGCAGCAAAGTTAATTTTTTTTTCCTGCTGTCATTAACAGAAAAAAACAAATCAACTAGGTTTGGTGATGATGTCCTTCATAGTTTCTTGCAGAACAGTAGTTTTCCTGATTATCTAAAAACACTTGCTGGACACAGGAGTTGCAGTTTTTGAAACTGTGAGTCAGACACCAAGACAAAACAACAACAACACCAAAAAAAAACCCAACACCCAAAACCCAATCATGGTAGGGTTCAGAACTCATTCTGAAGAACAGTAAAGGAAATGGTAAAAAAAAATCACCATATAAACACATCCACGAAATTACTCTCTGACTCAGAATGGCTCTCAAATGAAATCTGTATGCTGTTTTCTGTATTTAATTGCTGTAAATCTAACCATCACTAGAATCCTAGAGCCATTCAAGTTGGAAGGGATCTCTTGAGATCATCTAGCCCAATCTCCAGCTCAGCATTTACTTACTATTTAGTTATTAGGGCCTTTCCCTAATGTCACCAAGCACTGCCAGGTCTCAATATTTCAATTTAAAATATATCAAAGCAATGATGGTGGTCAGTGTCTCAGGGAGGTGGGTTTCCCTATCAGCCACCTAAAATCTGACTAAGAAATTTAAGGGAGAATTCTGAAGAGGCTAGGAAAGCTCTGTGGATATCTGGAGGGACTATTTCAATTTGAGCTCTAGTTTCTAACTGGCAGTTAGATGCTTATAAAGGTTAAAATTTGAAACTTCAGTTTATCTGCTCCAGGGTTTGCAAGTCAGGTATTGCCTTCAGATATACCTGTTTTGTACAGAAAAGCATCAGGAGTTAACAACAGAAAGGGTGTCCTTGACCACACAAAAGGCTAGAAAACATTTTTAAAACTCTCTTGTGTAATATAATGGGTAAACAGGATAGCCTTGTTCCAGGCCAGACAAAACAGTGCAGTTAAACACCCAAGACGGAGAAAGGCTAAACAAATCTGGAGATCTGTGAATGGGAAAGAACAAATTTATTTTCATAGTATCATTCAAAAGGAAACTGCAAGTTCTAGAAAAACGTATTTACAACAACAATGGGATTACAGGGCCCAAAGAACAGGCAAGAAGACAGTTATGACATATGAGACAACAGTAAAGGCTCCTTTTCAAGCTTTTAGGTTTGAGATTACTGCAAGGTATGCCAGGTATCAGTGGAGTTACGATTTTAATTCAGTGAGGAGTCAGGCTTAAAGCAGAAAGGAAGATCTCAGATTACCAAAAGGCAGTAAATAGATTTATCTCTGATTATTCCAACAAGTTATGAAAGAGAAGAGAGGAAGCTAGAGTGAAGTCCACAGAAACTCCTTCTGACTGCTGAAGTGGGGAATCACCTGAAGAAGTGATACCAGGCTGGTCAGCACCAAAATGACTGGTCACAGAAGGGCTGGACTGTGATAAGCAGCATGTGATGAAAAGCCATCCATAATTAGCAGACAAAACCAGAGTACAGTACTGAAGACAATAGGGCAGACAGTCCTTGAAGTTTTGCCACCCAAAAGGTTGACGAGATGCCCCAGCCAGTCAGCTCCACACAGAATCAATCGAGACACTTTCCAATCTTCTTGACCTCTCTGTTCTGATGGATTTAATGCAAAATGAACTAAAGCTCACACATTCTCTATGTCACCCCATGGTATCTTTTAGACTCTGGAAAATGCAGGTAGAGTAATAGCTACTGTCTAGATTGCTCAAGTTACACCATCTGAAACACCATCTTTGGGGAGAGCACTTCTAACAGAAGAGATAAAAGCCTGTCCAAGGAAAGACTGAAGTAGAAAAACCAATCACAAAAGAAACACAATTCAGCAACTTAAAACCTTACATTGAATCATAATTCATGAAAGGCAAAAGAGATACTTTGTTAGAAAATGAGAAATAAGCTGATCTAAAGCTTCTCTATTTTTAACTTTCTAAATACAAAGAAAAAAAAAGGATGGATTCCAGAAAAATACTGAAAAGGGATAACGGATGGGGAAGGGTGAACATAAGGATACCAACAGGTGATGTGGCTCCTGGGAAGGCAGAGATATTAAGGAACAGTGAGTAAATTTTAAACCCAAGTAAAAGGGGAAAAAAAATATTGTGAGTAGAAGGGGAAGATCACATTTTGTAATTTTCTTCTAGAAGATAACAGCAAGATTCTATATAGAAAAAGCAGAGACAATAGGGATTATTTGTAGAAAGGCAAACAGAAGTTAAAAGCTGAAAAAAATATAATCACAGCTAGAATTCCAAGTATTTGAAGAAATTGTGTTGGAGGAGTTTTGTTAGGAAAATGACAGAATTTCTGGATTAAAAAAAAAGAATCATAGAATCATCATCATCTATGAAAGCAGCGACCATGATCACTGTATTTCTATCAGAGGCTCCCACAGTGGGAGCCAGGACCAGAAGAACAACAGGACAGAGATGAACAGATAAGAAGAATAAAAGGGGAGCAAGCCAGAATCTGATGGTAGCATCAGCTTTGAGATAGGAGAAGAGACAGATGAAATCAGAGTGGATGAAAGCAAATTAAACACAGGAGAAGAAAAAGGAGAGGGAAAAATGGCCAAGAGTTATTAAGAGATTATAGACAGTAGAGGAAAGCAGAATCACACATTTGTGGGCAAGAGCTGAGAGGTGATTGAGTGCTGTCAAGATTCAGGAGAGTCAGAGAAGGAATACAAAGGAAATACTGCAGAAATAACAACTCAAGCATGTAATCCTTTCAAAGGGATGAGGGTAAAGAACACAGAAAAGTGGCTATGCATAAGAGACACTCAGTATGGCAAAGGTACAGTTTGAAGTGTGTTTCCTTGTGTGTGTATCAGCCCAGAAAGTTACCCTCCATCCACCGCTGATACAGTTTTTCTGTGCAGTTTTACTGTCAAGACAAATTGAACCTCAGCAGCTCAGGGGATCTACGGTTACGGGCTGTGCTGGCTCCTTGTGGGACAAAGCCAAGGGACCATCTGAATGAGTGCAATTATCAGGAGACAGACACTGCCATGTGTCTGTTTAAAGCACGTTCACAAGTCTGTAGCTGCAACACTGCAATTGAAAGTTTTTCTGTCTAGAAAACTGGCTTTGACAACTCTGGCATTTTAAACACTGACAGACAACACAAGTACAGGTTCTCCTAAAGTCCTATGCTCACAGTATCACAAAAAATTAACTCAGTCCCTGTAAAAACTGTTAAGGCAAATTAGGAAGAGAAGGAAAGCAGTAAAATAAAGAAAGGCCTCAGCTACTATTCATATGGAACAGATTCTAATTTTCACAACAGATTAAATTTAAGATAACTAAGACTAATAATTTGATCGATAATATCTACCACAATTATATTTTAAAAGACAAAACCCAACTCATTCTCATTCACACAAAGTAATCTTAGTGGTTTCAGCATAATTACTCAGGGCATATGAGATATTAGAACCTGGCTGAATTTCACAGAAATGAGTAAAAAACCAAATTGAAAACAGCAGCCAATTGCACTTGCAAACAACGCTAAAACTAGCTGTGAACAGGTAATATCCTCAGCTTTAAGTTCCAGAATAATTGATGACTGATATTTTCCATATGTACCGCAGTATTAAAACAAAATGGGAAAAAATATCACCTTGCTAGCTGAAGAGATGACTCATACTCCTCCGTCTCCCACACTCGGTTTTCCAAACACGCACAGTGCAACTCCCTGATCTGTTATGCAGAAGGTGAAGAAAGGATAAAGTGTTTTACAAAGTAATGTGGAAATCTTACAACAAGCTGTTCAAAGCAATATGCAATTCCTTCAGAGCCTGTTTTCCAAAGATGCAGAAAGATTGTAAAAGAAATGGGAGCACTTAATATCTTCCAGAACTATGTTTCTGCTGGAGACTGTTGCTCTGCACCAGGTTCCAAAAAGCTAACACGCAAGTGAAGATAACTGCAGTGAACAGAAAGGAACTCCCATCAAATGCCCCAGCCAAAACATCCTTTCATTCTCAAACACTGGGACAGTTCATGCTGCTTTTGTAGTCAGTGACAGATTCTAGTAACAGTATGGAATACATTGAGAACTGAGAGACAAGTGCACATGCACAGAATATATAATTGCTCTTCTACTGGCAGAAATTGCTTAACGTGAGAAGGTGGATTAAATGACATCAGAGCAATAGGACAATTAAGAGCAATTATCTCTGTTCCTCCTACTGTTGCTTTTTTCTCTACAGAAGGTTGCTAAAAACTCAGTCTCTTCATCTGAATTTGACCAGTGATCTAATAGGTGGTAGAAGAGCGTACATTGTCTGCAGTGCATACAGATAATCCGAGATGTGGGGAAGTCAATGTGTGGAACCTTTTGCTGATCTGTGCACCTGCCTTCTCCTGGAAACTCTTTCCTGTTGACTGACAAGGTATCATCCATGCCAGTAAAGAAACCATACACTGTTGTCCTCTGCCCGTGGCAAGAAATCATCCGTCTCCATTTTAAGAAGCAGGGGGCAAAACAGCACATTAGTAAAAAGAGAGTAAATATCTTTTAGATGTCATACTTGGAGGCAAAAAAACCCCCAAATACCTAAACCAAAACCACAACAACAACAACAACAACAACAAAAACCCAACAAAACCCACATACAGCAGTACATCACCTGCTTGCCCAATGGATACTTCGGAAGAGAAGATGTGAAAACATGGAGACATCTCAGAATCGAAACATAATTTTCATGGTAAACATGTAAGTCTTCCAGCAACTTCTCTGTTTCTTCCTACAGTGATAGAATAATTTAAAAAGTAATTCTAACATCCATTTAAAACTCTCTTAAAGCACTTAAAATGACTCTGAAGTTTTGATGTTGGAGCGTGCTGTGATTTAAACCACCAATCTTAAATTGAGGCCACTAAGCAAATGGGCTGTATTTCAACAGCTCACTGCATTCCCATTGCATATTGTTACCTTTACTTTCTTCCTCCAACTCAGTGGAGATTTGTGGTTGATTAGCATTATTATTTTACATTTTCAGCTATATTTAGGCCTTTAGATTTGAAATGGCATCTCACAATAATGAGAGTATACACTATTCTTTTAGCAGGCAATGAGAAGTTATGTAGCTACTTTTACTCAAAAGCTTGCGTTTTTATACTACAAATGCATTTAAAAATTTATTTCTCATACAGTGGATGGCTGCTGTTTTTATTAGTTATGTGTACATAAAAAGACCAGTTCACAGAAGACAAAGAAATATTCAGCTGCTGCTCGTATGTGTTTTTAATTTGACTTTTGTTTATTCATTTGTTGAGAACTGCAGAAATAAAAAAATCGTATTTAAGAGAAAGAAATTATTGACTCCTGCTACTGAATTCTCTGGATGGCACCACATTATCACTGGCCTCCCATGGAAGCATATATTAACACTTCTGGAAAGCCACACTCAAAAATTCTGGTAACTATACTAAAGTACTTTGTGTTCATTACATTTAAGTCTGTGAATCAAAAGATCTTCTCTCCTCTGTCTTCAGTCAAAAATAAAGAGGAAAAACCACAGGATCCTCTACGTATTTTATTGCCCTTTTGCTTAACTCTGAGCAAACTATTCCAAATGGAAAGAGAAAAATAAAATAAGCCACTGAAGTTTTCTAGAGTTAAACTGAAACAAAGGGCATCAAAGATAAAAGAAAAGCAAAACCTTGTCTGCAGGCAGTATAAGGAAGTACAGATGTATGGAAAGAAAAGGTATCATACTGCAAAGACTGAAAGCAACAGACGGTGCTCCAGAGAGCTTTCCGATGTGAAAAAAAGTTTTAAATTATTTAAAACATTAACGATATTTCTCCCAATAGACTCTTTATATATTGAAATTTAAGAGTCACTGATATAACAACTCTTAAGGCAATGTAACAACTCTTAAGGCAACTTCCAAAACCTTAGGGTAAACACTCACAAGTTTGTATTTTAATTCTAAGTAGGATCATTAAGAAAAAAATTATCCCCACCACAAAATAAGCCAAGAAAATAAAACAAGTTCTCTCTAATGCTGCTACATCAATCTTATTTCCCCAAACCCCAAGCATTACACATCTCTACCTCCTTCATCTTGGACCTAGCTCAAGACAGATACAGTTAATGTAAGTAAACGACAATGTATTTTGCCAAATAATGAAGTGAAAAGGCATAAATCATTTTAGAAGAGTTTGCAAATGTCATTAGAAGACTATGCAATATTATTTCCAGAACAGAGATAAAAGACATAGATTGCCAGATCTGCATAGTTTCAAATTAAATTTGTCATGAAACCATCCAGACAGATTTGTTAATCTCTTTGATGTAAAATTGCTTTTAAAACTGATTATTTTAAACAGGCAAAACTCTTCCCATAGTTATTAAAAAAGGTGGTAACAATACAGAATATAAATCCATCTGATAAAGTGCATTGCAGGTTTAGGGGCTAAGCCAGAAGACTAAAATGACCTGGTGCTGAAACACAAACAGTAAGTTTATATGAAAGATTTAGTGACTTTGAAAGTGTTTCCAAAGTTGGACATGACATTGTAGATTAGCACAACATCAGAATAAACAGCACCTCATTAATGCAGCAGTAGGACCTTTCCTTCCCAGGCAGAATACTCTGCCAGCTTGGCAAGGCAGCATGGTCCTATCCCTACTGTGCAGATTAGAACAAGTGTCTTCAATTAAAATTTGTGAGAAGCATCATATGCATCTAAGCACAAGAATTCCAGCTTCCTTCCCAAACTTACAGGGTGAGGCTTGTGAAGTAAGAGGTGTATTATTAAACATGTAAGGTTGAAAACATATAAAGTTTAAGCTGATGAGTATTTAACTTTCAAAGTAGGTGTGAATAAAGGGCAAGGGAACAGTATTAGCTTAAGCTATTTTTGCCAATGAAGATAATGGATCATAAAATGATGTAAAATCATGTCTTGTCTTGAATACTGTAACTGCACTTACAATGTTGCCTGGTCCTAACCTTCTCTCCAGCCATTACCATTGTTCTTCATACTTGAAAAAGCCTTACACACCAGGCAAGTACCATTTGCCTGACAGGTTAGAAATACTTGAAATGAAGAGTCAGGAGAAACCCTTTACCTTCAGCAATGCTTCTAATGGGAGTGGCTCAGATGGTGAAAATAACCAACAGATTTTTATTGGTGAATTCCTAAAGGGCTCACAGTTAGCAACCTAACTTCAATCAGTTGGCAAAGCTTCAGATAAACATGCAACAAATTAGTTTTAATCCTATATGAGGTCTAGTGTGAATGTGTGCCTTGGGACACAGACTCTGCCCTACTGAGTTCAACCAGAAACTATGCAGAGGCCATGAAGGATTAAGAGCTTATGAAATAACCTCCAAGATTACTTACATATTCTTCAAACACTCAACTGACCTTCCAAGAAAGTCAGTCTGAGTAAGCATGAAAAGACCTGGCCATAAATAAACCTTGTATCCTTCTTTTTAACTAGTTATATTTCCAGACAGAGCTAAAAGTGCAGCCTCATATAAAAGCTGACCCTGGAGATTTGGCATTGAGACCTGCCAATCTTAATTCCTCATTACTGGTCACAAAGCACAGTATATTTTGAAAGATGTTATATAGAACTATACATCTTGATCTTGTATTTTGTTATACTCCACAAAGTGATAAATTGGGCAAGTTATTTCTGTTCTTCAAATACATCCTTAAAATCTTACCTTTAAGAAGCTGTCATTTGTCAGCAGTTCAATCTGTTTCCCTGACTCTTGCTTTTCCACATACCTTATGGCAAGAAAAAAAACCAACATAAAACTATAACGTAAAGGAAGATTCGAGGGTTAAAACATTTAACATGTTTATGCTGCTATAACAAATATGTATCTTTTTTTGGAAAGATTCAAAAAGGACAGTCAAACCCAACAAGTTGAAAGGCCACTCCAAAACCCTAGAAATTATGCTTCAAATCAGCTTAACGAGTTCAAAAGTGATTTATGGTTGTCAGAATAACTTGTTCCTGTATTAACAACGAGAAGTAAAAAAAAATAAATTCAAATGATTACACATAACAGACGCTGTACTCTCTAGACTAGAACATTAAGGCTTCCTGAAATTATTTAGAAGTGTCCTTTGCTTGATCAATTTACCTTTGCTATAGAAACATGTGCACAAATGAGCTACAGTGTTCACAGAACTACAATTATAGATTCTTTTAATCTTTTTTTAAAGCTGACTCAATATCTGATTGTCCAAAAAATGTATTTCCAGCTTTACCTTCTAAAAGAGGGGAGTCTCCGAATGTTTTCACACTGATCATGTGATAAAGAATAAACTCTCTTCTTAATATCTACCAGTTGGCAACACAGTACGCTGAGAGGCTGGGAATAGAAATGCTCCACAATACAGAGCTGAAAAACAAACCAAGAACTAGGGATGTTAATAAAATTCAAACTCCCTGCTCTATCTACCTTTTAATGCTTTCTTACTACTACATTGCATATACTACAATGGTAGCAGTTGTACTCCTTTAAAAAAAATTAATTACAAATCATAAATGTTCCACAAGTCACTACAGGACATTGATTATACAGTTGTGCATAGTCACAGAATTACGTTCTTTGCTATATGTGCTAGTCATTTTCAGTACCTCAACTTTTCCCTCCTCTTATGTAACATCACACCTAGATATAATGACATGATGGTGATCTCTTGTATTTATCACTTTGAAAATGTGATCTGAAATTGCTTCATCCTTGAATACTTTTAACAGACAAGGACACAGCCATACACTGTCAAGTATAAAACTTGTATTTGCATGTCAGGCCAATGGAGATGTACTAAATTTTGATGAGTCTTTCAAATAAGAGGAGTTGAAACCTATGAAAGGCCACAAAGATTTGTCTTCAGGAAGAGGTACTATGGCCAGGATACTTCTCCTGGCCACATGTAATCATTGAATCTTATATATCAAAAAATCTGTGAAATTCTAAATGTATATGTCATTAAAAGCGCATTTTTTACTAGCAGGTTCACACATGGAACTAGGGAAGAAAGAAACCATTTCACCATCCTGCATTAAAACACATGACAGGGACTACAAATTCTATTGTCTGCAATCCACAAAAGCTACAAGGAGGCCTAGACACAGAAAGACATCTATATATGAAGAACTATATAAGACAATAAAAATTTAACTATCATTCTCTGTAGAGACTCTTTTTAGAAACCCTGAGCTCTTCCACTTTGTCTCCAGAGGGTAAATGTAACTCCTACGTTGCTACATGACTGCTTGGAGCACAACTATTACCTACTCTGAGGCACCAAGAAAATGACCCTGCAGCTCCCATTTCCCTGAAAAGGAAGGAAGTGTGCATCCAGAAATTGTGCCAGAGCAGTTCAAGTGGGGAAGAGACACTGCTGTAGCCTACTCACACCATGACAAACCAGAGTCCAAGGACCTGGTACAGATAATCAGAACTGGGGAGTTGTGCCAGGAGTGTTAGAAAGCTACAAATTAATCTACAGCAAAATACAGCCTTTTCTGCTAAGTCAGGTCACACTTTTAAATGTAACCTTAAAATATCATGGGTTTTGTGGCAGAGTATGCTTTTATGTGCTTCTTTATATCTACAAGTTTGCTCTTAAACCCTGATCAGTAAAGCTTTTAAAACACCCATCTGTTCACAGATCCAAACTGTTTCCAAAGGATATTTTTTCATATAATTCAGCAATATTAGGACCTAAGAAATCTTTCAATGCCCGGTAATTACCTTTTTACAATCATAATTTGAATTCTTGCTACCACTGCCTACCTGAAATCCTTTGATAAAATTCTGGACAGAAAAATCATGGTACAGGAATATGTTGATGAGAACCTGCAGAACTTTTTCTCCCAGTTTAAAGGGAAACCGGGACGTCAGAAGCAGCTAAAAGGGAGACAAAAAGAAAAAGTAGCCATAGCAGAAATTTTCTCCTGAATTCAAATCAGCAAAACATAAATATACAACTTGATACAACTCTTAGTATGTATTAACATCCAACTAAATGAGATACTAAATACACTGCCAGCTTCTAAAAACAGTATTTCTACTAAAATACCCATGCAAAGATTGATTTTCAGTTTATTATTTTACCATATTTTCACAAGTATCTTTCATTAATATAATGTTATAAGTTAGTTTTGCTTAATGCTATTTTTGTAAAATTACAAATAGAACAGAGACTGCTGTAATAAACAAAGATACCACTACTTTCAGCATGTGTAACAGATATTTTGGCAATCCTGTGGTCTACCAAGAATCCACAGCCACAACATTTATATGGCTTGAGCATATGGATAACTCAGCTAATGTTTGACAGGTGGCAAAACTCAGCCTGAACTTTATTTTTCTAAATTTAAGCCAAGTTTCAAAGCTATCTTCTTCTGGAACAAAGTAAAACTGAAACCACAGCTTGACTTTAATGAAGAGGTGTGAATGTCAAAGTGTAATTGCACAAGTCAATGCAAATGAAAGATGAAAGCAGCTCTGTGTGTGTGTCTCAGTATGAGAAGGAAGCTCTCAGTATTGCACTACTCTGCAGCTGTGAGTAGAAATATCCAAAATCCACAGCTCTAAGGAACAGAATCCTTTCCAAAACCTTCAGACAAACCTGCCTTTAAAGTCCACAGATGTTAAACTGTGCTTCAACACACACACACACACAGAGACACACACATACTCGTCCCTTCTATTTAGAAAGGGAATTACCTTGTCAATTATAGTAGACAGGTGCTCCTTACAGGAAAGGGACTGGAAAAGCTCTATGCACAGCAGAGAGGAAACTGAGTGAGGAAGCAATCTGTGGATAATCATTGGTGATGTAGCGATTCCAAAAATCAGCACTAGAGGTAATTCATGGATATGCTGACTGGGTAATGGAGTAAGGGAAAAAAAAGTGATAGTTACATTCTAGAAGATTGTGTAACAAATGCATTATGTTCCTACTACTGCACTGAGCTTAGATGCAGGGAGGGGTAAATTGAAAGATTCGTTGTCGGTAAAGAGTTTTGGTGTGGAATAAAATTTAAAAGAAAGGATGTATTTTAAGCCCTAAAGTAGATAAGAAAATGAAATTCCATTTTAGGATTCAAATTTCAGAAAGTGACACAAAAAGCATCATTTTAGTTAGAGTCTTGTCCTGATCCTACCTTCCCAAACAGTTATACTCAAAGAACTGAGTCTTATGATAGGATTTTTTCAAAGATACAGAAAAAAAGTAAGAAGATACATTAAATAGGAAACAACCAAGAAAATTTACAAGATTTACACCATTTAATAAATTCAAAATAAATATGAAACATCTACGACATTCTGTGTTCCAATCACACTCAAAAAACATTCCAACTTCTCCAGATTAATCTTCCTCTTCAGATAATTTTTTAGTGTTTGCTTTAGAACTGAAAACCAGGACCGAATGTGTATTCCTTGTGGACAGTATACAATTTATACAAAGTGCAGTGTCTCAGTATCATTTCATTATTATTTCCCATTTTTAATAGTTCCAAGGAGGTACAAATTCGGCTGTCTTAAATACCTTCTAGGTTAAAACTGTCAATTTATTCATTTCCTTTGTTTTTGCCACAGCAACTTTCTGACTTTGGATTTTAATAGTTTTCCCACAATTACTTCATTTCTCAAACTCCTCAAATGAAACTGCTGAAGACTTAAACATAAAACTAATAAACTTCATATATTACTGTCCACTGTTGATAACCTTAGAGAATCTTAGAAAGGAATCAGAACTTGTGCTTAACAAATCAGAAAAGCCTCTCAGATTTACCCACTTCACCTTTATTATTAAACATGTTTAAGACTGAGATGATAATAACACAAGCTATACTATTTCTTGCTGGTGTCACAGCAAGTGAATTGCCTAGGCCTTGTTTAGAGGTAATATCAGGTGCACACACTGCAACCCCAATTTTGACAGCTCCAACTGTAGCTCCAACCTGGGGACTTAAGTGCAAGGACGCTCTTTTTGGAGAGCAGCATGAATTTTTGATTGGCATGCCTGAGATTATATTAAAGAAGTCAGGCTGAAAAAGAACAGAAGTACAGGAGCACCTGAAGTAGTCAGCTGCTGATTACAGATCCTGGCCCAACTGGGGAAGTTTTATACACACCCCTATTAGTAAACTAGTGACCCTTAAGCAGCATTACATCAGTAGTCACACAAAAATACACTCTGAAGACCATTTTAAAAGATCTGCACATCTTAAAAATTCAGTTTCACGTTCACAAGTTCTGTAACAACTAGTACCAATAAATCCTACTATGTGAAAAATTAAACCAGCCCCCCCTTATCTCAACCTGGCCCTTAGGCACTCCGGTTCACAGTCCCAAGTTAGCTTTAGAAAAATTTACCCCTAAAACCCAGCAAATAATTTTTTGCCCAATCAGTGCTGCGAAGAAGCAGCACAAGTATTTGATTCCAACACTTCACTGGCCTCACTGTTACATTTCAAAACAGCTGCCAATAGAAAATGAGTGGAAGAACTGGAGTTCAAGTCACATTACCTGCTGATGACTATGAAGTCTTGAAGAACTTTTGTGGTGAAACTTTCCATGTCTTTGAATATGACTACAACTGGAGGAGACTGCCAGTATCTAGAGGAGGAATTTCTTTTTTTGCTCGGAGTTTCAGAATCTGTTTTCTTTAAAGCAGTTAATTAAATATTTATAGAAGCCAGCAAAAAAAAAAAGACTGAATCATATCTATGATATTAGAATACTCCGAAGTGACATGACTGACTTTTTGTCAGCTGTATTTATTATTAGCCCCTAGAATTGCCACTTTTCTTCCTTCTGTTTGGCACAGCAGGAAGCACAAAGAATAAATAGATTTTAAACACACAGTCCAACAATGACAAGAATAGCTCTGAGAAACAGAACTGGTGGAGTTCTGTTGGTAATGAGGGAGAAGATTTGAATTGTGTACACAGACATTGCTTATTTTCTATATCTTTACCCAGTAATAAAAAGACCATGTACTGAGTACACTTTGGTTTATCATACTGCTCCAATAAAGTTATCAGAAAATCAGTTGTAACTTATATTCACGACCGAAACAAAACTTAAAACGTCAATAGCTTTAGCAAACACAAAGATACAAAAAGATTTTGAAAGTTATTTCCTTACTGCTTGCCAGTGTACTGTGGGCTGCAGATGACATCATGGCTCATTAGCACTAATACAGTACCTTTGCCCTAGATGGCTGTTCTTCTGTAAAGTTTTGTTTTAATAAACAAAATATCTCAGCACTCCTGGGAGAAAAGCATCTGGCATGAAGCTGATACTGCATTTTAAGCTTCCAGTTCCCAATTAAACATAAGATAAAGTAGTACTTTTTGATTGTATTTCAGAATTCTGACATTCATACATCATCAGTAACTAACTCCAGATTTGTTCTATGTGTCACACATTATATTCAAATCACCTCAATATCATGTTATTTTTTAGTATTACATTAAGAATTAACCTTTGGCATTTCCTCACAGAAAGCTGAGTTATTTAATTTCCGTTTTAAACACATCTGAAGGTCTGGCATTTTCATAAACTGCGGATAAAAAAATGCCAACAACATACCTTTGTTACACTCTTATACCAGCTGATAAGAGAAGACATTGAGCAACGTATTCTATTCTGTGAAACCTGCACACAGTCCTCATCTTCCAGTGAGTCCACATCTACATCACACTTCATCAGCTGACCCATCAGCTTCTGCATCAGATTTTTTATGCCTTCACAGAACATTTTTAGAAACGTGGTAAAGACATTTGGTTATTTGGCAGCATACTACAAAAAACTACCTCAAAGTTATTACTCATTATTTTCCACATTTCTAATTATTCTCCTTCTCTCTCCAGATTGCACATCTCATGCTCCTGAAAGCATTAATGATATGTGTGCTGTAAATGCAATTTGCCTAGATAGCAACAACTGAGGTTAAGATGTTGGCCATCCATTTTTCCCTCAGCTCCAGCCATATGCCTTTAAGAGTGACCTAAAAATAAGTAAGACAGCCACTCCACAGAACTGAGGATGCTGCCATAAGTGATTTTAATCTTTTTACTTACAAAATGAAAAAGGAGAAAGGATGATGGGACAATTTTATCCTACTTGTTCCCTCACTAAATAATGTGACTGTAAGCATTTAAAAAGTGGAATGCATAAATACACTGTCCAATCAAACAATAAGAAAACCAACCTACAATACCAACATGCAATACACTGAGCAGCATGCTCTTAACATTTATGCTACAGCTAACTAGCATTCCAATCTTCACTGTTTTAAACAGAACTGGATACCCCTCAAAATAAAGTAGGCATTACTGCTCTGGTGACACAGGTTTGAGCAAATCTTTGGAAAGTCTTCAAGATCCCTCTGCCCATTATTCTTACATTTAGGGGCAAAAGCTAGAATTCCTAGTTAGTCAATATCTTATTCAAAAGAAGCAACTATACTTTTGCAATATTTACCTGGGCAATCTTTGGCTTCCAGCAAGGCTACATAAGGAGTAATGTTATCCTGAAGGACATCTGAGAGACCTCTGAAAGTCATGTCATGATCTGTAACATTTACACCTAGAAAAAAAAGGACAAAATTTTATGGGCATTTTCCCCATGACTTGTGAGCACAATGACTGAACAATAAATAGAACAGTAGACAAGAACCAGAAGACACCTCAAATATTTCATGAAAGAATGAAAATATCACATCAGCTGTGAGGAAACATGAAAAACTAGCACAAGATTAGACATACATGTTGACAGTCCCTGATTAAAAGAAACAGGTAGTCACTGTGAATGCCCTTAATCATATGGCTTGGTGGGGTTTTTTAAAGCAAGTTTTCTCAAGGGTGCAAACCTGCAAGAAGCAGGACTGGTTTTCTCACATCCATCAGAAGCCCATCCACAGCTATGTAAGGGCTGCAGATAAGAAGTTAAATTCACCTTCTGTAGAAGAATACTGTATCCATACCTGGATCCTCTCATGGCTCAGCAAAGAGGAAAATTACTGTAAATTACTGTGAACTTCAGTCTGAATTCGTTATGAACTACTTAGTACTTACCACCTTTGTTAATATCCTTCATCAACCAACCAGGAGAACAAAGCCCCTCCCTGAATTGCCCCTCTGAAGGCATTTTAAAGCTCCTTTCACAAAAATATTTCAAGCAGTAGTTTTTCACTTTCTACTATCTACGAAAGTATATCACCCTCCACTCTTTGTAAGTGCCTACATGGTAAGTTTGAAGAACAGGTCTGATTTTAATTTCCCTAAAATAATCCACTGAAAATGTAATTAACTTGCCTTGAGTCAGGTTTAGGATTTATATTACAAACCTCTGAAAGAAAGGAGAAGGGAAGAAAAAAAAAAAACTTCAGAACTTCACTAACTTCATCCTCTGCTCTTTTCCCTAGATAAAGACACTACTTTCCTACATGTAAAGATGCACTGCAAGAACACGTATCAGAAATACAGAAGCGATATCATTTCATGGTTAAGTCGTAGAAACCACCAAGCATGCTGGTGTCAGAAAGAGGGACATAATCAAAGTATCTCCAGTGCCTCAAACAAAAAAACCTCAAATGGCTACCAGCTGCTTAAGACAGACCTGTAGGGGGAGGGAGCTGCTGACTTACAGCAATACTAAGCAACATAGGCAAAAGGGAAGGAGGTTTTATCTGACTTCCTTCTCCCCGCCCAATCTCTTCTGTTGACATATTTGAAGCTGATACTGCTCACAGTAATTGCTGCGAGTCAGCAATGTAAGTTTCTTTGATCTGTCTCTGAGTTTTAATCAGATATACATAACAAAAAAATCTTAAAAAAAATTACCTAATATAAGAGCTGCGGAAGGGATTTCTCTGAACTTCATCCTGCAAGTCCATTCTGTTGTCTTCTCTTGAAACTCAGAATGAGACCGGCTCAAAAAACTCACCAGATTACCAAGCAACTGCTTATTCAAGTCTTCCTGTATTTGCTGCAAACATACACAGAGAGAATTGATCTATAAAAATATGAAAACACCACTCCTTTCTACTCCTTTCCTGCATAATCTTTAACCCTTAAAATTCCAGGGTTTTAAATTTTCTTGTGATCTATAAACCACACTAACTTACTGATTTCCCACCTTGGAACCTCTGGTCAAGTGCCTCAACAATAACTTGAAAAGCAAGTGAGCTTAACTGTGTTGTCACACCAAAGGCTTTAAAGAAGGAGAAAAAACCAACATACTGACAAAGCCTAAGTGATATAGGCAGAATAAAACAATATAATTAGTTTCTGGAACAATGTTCATGGAAATTCTTCTTCTTCCCTTCTCACCTTACAAAACATCTGTAAACATTTTTGTGAGAGATCTAAATGAAAGCAAACATTCTGCTGCTCCAAATCTAATTCAGGATGAAAGAGGTCAAAATAATAATAAAGGAAATCATTAAACATGTTTTATAAGAAAAAACACTAAACCACATGACTCCCATGTTTGCTACACTGTCTCTTGACCTTCAGGATGATTTTCACACAAGCTGTATAAGCAGGAACATATGAAAAGGTGAGAGAAAGCAGGGGAGATGAAACTTTTAAAGGCAAATATATGTCAGCTGCATTTTGTATTTCTTTTTTTTTATGTGTGCCTTTGAAAATCTGTCCCTAAACCAAGATATGCCTTCTGCTAGAAAAGACAAAAAAACCTCCTGTACTCTGAAGTTCAAGATATCAATATATACTCTAGAATACAGATGTTAGAAACAAGATTGAACCCCTGTTCCCAACAAAATCATCAAGATTTATTAGCAATAAAAAGGGACCCACATGGCAGTGAATTTGATTTTAAGCAAAGTGGCAAAGGCCATCTCTAGCAGCATTGAAGAGGCCACTATCAAAGATTTAAGGTCACATCTCCAGGAGATTGCACATGATGCCTGCACAACAGCCTGAACTCCATTTCCATAGTACAGAAGAGCTTCTGTTGGTCTCCTAAAAAACTGATAAAACTGTACACAAATAAGTTTAGTCTTTTCATCCTCTACTTATTGAAGAATATTCTTCTGGCCTTTCTGATGTTGATTGTACAGCTCTGAACTCCCACTTGCTACATTCTATGCAACTCAGAACAAATTGTAACATGACATTTTTGAAAGAATTTACACCATCAGAGTTATAACACCATTGTAGCAACTCCTGTATTAACACAGATCCTTTAACAATCCTCTGAGCTTCTGTTTCAGATTTCATCAAACCCTGAGCTTCCTGTGATCTCTATTGTTTTTGCTAAGCTGACCTGACAAGAACCTCAAACTCTGCACGATTACAGTATGTATTATTTCTTCCACTGTGCATTTGTGACAATGGAATTCAGTCTGCCATAGCATTATACATTTACTTAGCTTTCTTAAAATACATCAGGCTTGTCTTGTCAGAACAACTTTGTTACTAGCATTGTTTTGATAATGTTCAGAAAGTTCACCAGGCTGCTCTGCATCTTAAGTGACCAAGTCACTTACTTGCATGGCATTCTCACTCTGGAAAAGTCACAGGAACTGGAAGTTCAGTTACTGCCACGACACCAGGTTTTGTCATGATTGTTTGTAATGTGGTCTGAAAACCATTCTCTTCATATTAGAGCTAAAATTACTATTTTAGCCCTGCACTTTGCATTCTTTGTTTCTAGCCTGGATCCTGGTAGAACGAGTTCTCATCTTACAGAAGAATGTTTCTGTAAGCCCTTGATGAGATTTATCATAAGAACATTTGCAAGGCCACTTCTCACAGCAGGGGTCAAAACTGGGATCTGTTGCAATACTGAAAAAAAAAGTCCAAAATTCACTTTCCAAAAACAAAGGGCAGTTCCTGCCACACTTTTGTCAGTTTTTCAGCTGTGAGAAGCATGAAAGGATGTCATTACCACATGACAGATGGTGCTGCCACAATCACAGCAATTTATGATGGACATACAAAGGCCAAGAGTGCTCCATAACAAAGTGCCTTGGAGGGCAAATCCTCTTCTCAACACCTCAGGCAGATACCAGAGAACCAGGAAAACGCCAGCACAAGCACAGGACCTGCCAACAAATCACCAGGCAGCTGTGCCCTGGCAAAATCTTTGGAGAATGTCCTGCTAGGCTCCGTTAGCACACTGGAATAAGAACCCCTGGAATAAAAGCCCAAACCAGCAAGCTATATGCTTCCCATGTACTCTTCCATGGATCAGGTTTGCTATACTAGGGCTTGAAAGCATGTAAGAAATGAAACCCTGACTGGCTAAAGCCCTCACCTACCTGGTCTGACCTCACAGATGACGCTGCTTTGAGGAGTTCAGACTAGAGACTTTCTAAGGTCCATTCCAACCTAAATTATCACACTACTCTACGTGTAAGAACAACCATCAGCTCGATGTTTGCCAACAGGGGGATAAAAGGATGATGATTCAAAACTCAGTAGGAAAGATATCACAGATACACCAGAAGAAGTATGAAGAAAATTCTCTGTATAGCAGCACAAATAACTGCAGGTAATCTCCCCTTGGGCAATTCAAACTCTAAGGAAATGCTTATATCAAGATGTCAGTATAGGAGGAACTGTTTTCCATCAGGAGGAGTAAGACCAGAAGAAAGTATCTGAAAACTCCTAACAGCCTCAAAGAAAACAAGGGCAGGAACAGAATTAGAGGATTTATGAGCTTAGCCCAAGGGTCCAGGTTTTAAGCTACATCCATCTGGCTTCTACTGCACATCTCAAAACAAACTTTGGGAAAAAAATTCTCATAATGTCTATAGAGCCCAAGAGCAAGCAGAGGAATACAGAATACTTGCCCAGAATCCATGACACTGAATAGAGCAGGAAATCCCTGCTGTATGGAAGCAATTATTCATACTATAATGCAAGCCAGCTGGCTATAGGGACACAACAACAGCATGCCATGTAACACACAACAGTCAGGAGGCCACAGTTCAGTATGAAATTAACTCCGACCCCCACCACACAACCCCATTCACACCATCCAATTTAATTCTATAGGCTGTACTTGCAGTGGTTGTCATTCCATATTTGACATCTATGCAGCTGTGTTCACATAAATCCTGGGCTGCTGTGTATGAATTCTGGAACACTGAGGTCAAGATCAGCCTAAAATCTCCAGAGGGCTGGCAAGCATTAACTGAATTGAAGGCAGGAAACAGCAGTATGCCAGGAGTCAATAAAGAAGACAATTAGTAGGAAGAGAAGCTTAGAAACAGCAGCTTGAAGAACCAAAAGCGTACAGTTCTGTGGTTACAAGGAATGTGTACTTGATGCATTTATTATTACTGTTTTATATTCTGGACAGGCAGTATTTCTGGCCCTCCTACTGCTTTAACGAACTGCCATGCACTTTTAAGTTTGTCAAAAAGATCCCCAGAAACAAAGAAGCAAGCAGCATTGTCACAAATGCAAAACACCACTTTAGTGTGAGGCACAAGACTTACCTCTGTTTCAGATTTGATCTGGTTCCACAAAGACTGACAAGTGACAAACCGTAGCTGGGTATCCTCTGAATCACCGCTTGAGCTTCTGAAATCATGAGCTGGAAACACAGAAAGCAAAGAAAAGCACATGAAAACAAAACTTTTTTTTTTCTGAGAATAGAACAAAGGACCCAACTGTACATACATATTTCAGAGAGATGACATTTCTCTTAAGCAATTAATTAATTGCTGGTATTTGGTAGAAAGAGCAAGGAAATAAGCAGAATCTATTACCCAAGTATGTGGGCAAAAGGTAAAGAAGAGCCTTTTGTCTCAAGTCCCAGATAAGCTAAAGACTAAATCAGAGAAAATAGCCTTTATTATTAAAGTAAAACAAACAAAATAATCATCATCATCATCTTTCTCTTGTTTCAGAAAGTTTTGTGGGTTCACTTGGTTGCCATTCAATGGAGCACCAGCAGAATTTTGATCTCTAGAAAAGAGCCAGTTGATTAGCATTATCTCCTAAAGCACTAAACCCACCCAAAACAGGTCTGTAAATGACAAATGACAACATCCCTCCACCTCCATTTTCACTGTCTCCCCTATCACCTCATTTTAAACCCTAAGAAAAATTACTTAGAATACATAAGCAGCTAGGATTACACACATCTTAGACTCTTAGTTGAAGAAAATCCAGCCACCACATTATTTGGTAACATACCAAGGCATTATATCCTTTTTTCACTACCAAAACCCAAACTACAGGTGCTAATGACCTCAGAAGGCCTCTTGTGGGGTGTGACAGTATTTTCAACTATTGAAACTATAGTTTCACAACTGAAACTTCACACTGGACAGGACTGAGCTTCCAGACTGGACAGATGCACGTCCAAGAACTGTTTTAGAACACCACTCTGTGAAAAGCAAAACCAGCTCACCTTTGCCTCTCTCTTTTAGGGCTAGTCAAGTCAAATTTATTTTTCCACCTCAAAGCATTCGCTAACTAGAACAATATGCTTAGTAGTTTATCCAAGCATTTCTAATCTTGCAAAAACAAAAACATAATATCCAGCAAGGGACAAAATTTCAATGTGGTCTAAGTGCACAGGCCTTGGTTGTTGCAGTAACTTGCAATGACAAAAATATGGCCTCATTACTTTCCTCTCCATTTTTTTCATACAAATTATCACACCTTTTGACAGCTCTAGTTATGATAAAAGTAGTTTAACCTGGGAAAAAAAAGAGTAAGATTCCCAAATGAGTCTCCAATAGGAAATATTTAAGATGTGTTATTTCTGGTTCCAAGAAGAGTCAGTCCTCAAATGAAAACAGACCTGCATACACATCTAGAGAAAATGTATACAGCAAATATTAGTGGACAGAGGCCACAAATGGCTTTTCTTCCTTCTTTTCCAAAAGAAACTTTGGCAAAATACCCAGAATGTGAGACTTATGGATGGGATATAATTTCTGACTCCCACAGCTTAAAAATGGCGCATTCAGACCTTCAGATGAATTGTTTGTCAGTTAGTAAAAAACTTATGGTAGCATGGTGAAGAGTTCTCTTGCAAAAAAAAGTGCAAAGATGGCTATACAATCTAGATTGCTGGAGATGAAAATTTACTCTAGCCAATAATTTACTCTAGCCAATAATTTGCTTGCATTCCTCCAAAGAAATGAGTTTTCAGCAATCAAGGAGCAAGAGAAAACCTCACACAGCTACTCATCATATGAACTCAATCAGATGTGATGAACCTTTCAGGATTAACCCTTCTCAAACACAGAAACAAATGAAAATGCACTAACCTGTTTTCTCAGACAATCTTCTCTTCTTGGTACTTGGTTTAAAAACAAAGCAGCCCTAGAGAACAGCAAGAGAAAAAAACCCAAACAGATTTCAATATAAACATCAATCTGACTGGCTCCAGAGGCCACTTTATTGTCCTTTTATTTCAGTGCTCCACTGAACCAGTAATTTGCACTGAATTGCCAGCCTCTTAAGAATATCAAGTTACACATTGCTCCTTTGTATTTCTGTTTCAAGCTGGAACACTAGTGGAAACAGTAACCCAGTGCACTTGTTAGGAATTTTTTTCATCTTTCCACTGTATTTTGCAATTCAACCATCCACTGGGCCAGCAGCAGATTCATTTAATGTCTCAAAACCTGCAACAGGTTTAGAATTAAAAGGAAATTATTCCCTGGGGACACATCAGTACAGTTTTCTCAGTACAGTTTCAGTGAAAAACAAAACAAAAGGCAAGAGGCTGAGATGAATGGAAAACACAATCCAGAATAATGCAATGAGTATCATTAAGTCACCTATCTAAGGAAATGACATGCCCAAGCCACAGTGAACTGCATCCCAACACAAAAAAGTAGATGGTTAGAAGCAGAATGACAAATGGTTGGGAAAAGGCTCATATAAAACCCTCTGTTCCAAGGAATTCCTGTAGAGAGAAGTCATCTCCCAGTTAGACCTATTTCATCACACAAGTATTAAGCTTTGAATTCTTGAAGATTTTTTTCATTTTATTCTAGAAAATCTGAAATTTCTTCCCCCATCCTCTCTATAGAAGTTCATCTCTTTCGAAGAGTTATAAAGATTTCCTATATATCAGAAATCACATGCACTGCCCAACTCTCCCTTCGAGGCTCTTGTGCTGCAGCAAGGGGGAAGGAAACACCTAAGTGCTGGAAACAGACAAACAGACTGATTCAATCCTGTACTTCTCAATGGAGATGCTTACCCAAGGATTACTGAACTCAACTTAGGACAGTTCAGCCACTAGAGTAAAAATGATGTAGTGAAAATCAAACACCAGAAGAATGATCAGTTTTGATCACAGTTGCCAGTCTGTTGAGCGACTTCAGACATGTTATTTCCTTTCTTACACGAATAAGAAATTGCACTGGAATACCAACATTTATATTGACTCTCTCTGAAAAACAGCCGCACGAACTGGAGATGCCTTCAGACACGTTCCATTTTACCACGTATATTAAGGACCATTTAAAAACAGCTGGACAAAAGTTGTGGTTATTCTACAGGTGCTAAACACTCTGGAACAATTCCACTGCAAAAAGGTGTCCTACGGATTTATTTGTGCTGCTGCATGCACAGATGGAATTGGCCACAGTAATTATAAATCATATCCACAAAAGAAGAATGTATGCTTAAACAAACTAAACACAAGTACTGCTGAATGCTTTGCAAGCATTTGCTTTTCCACACCACTGAATGTGGCTGAGACCAGAATATAAAACTGCAAAGAAGTATTACATATAAGATGTGGGAGGCAAGGTGAGGGGACATGATTCACGACTAAACTATCAGGCAACAGCCACAGTCAGAAGTGAAATCCAGCTGTTTCAGATTAAGTTTTAAATTTGTTCAGAAGCACCTCACTTCTGGAAGTAATAACCTGCACAGTGCCTTCCACACCAAAGGACGCAGCTGCCCATCACAACTCAGTGAAAAACAATAGAAGGGGCAGGATTCTTCCTGTGATGATAAAACACACACAGTGAACCACTGCTGTTGTTCACTGTATGATCAGGCAGGAGATGAAATAAGTTATATGTTTCAATCCAACACTTTAAGTCTCGCTATGCATTGACGCCCTGATGAACACGCTGTCCCTACTGCCAGCTTTGAACACAGCCCACATAAAAGCCTTCAATTCGGAAATATCGAGGCAATAACAGGCATTTAACATTACGTGTGGGGGACAGCACTTTTATTTCTTTGTTGGACTAGTTTGCGGGGCGGGGGTGTGAAGCAATGAGTGTGGCAGCAAGCGATGCCACCAGATTTCAGCTGGCAGTGACAAAACTATCCCTGGCTCTGTTCTGGGTGAGACTGACTCCACGAAGGAATGGGTTTTGTGGTGCCGGGAGGGCAGTGGGCAGGTGACACTGGGGGTCACTCACCACTCACGGTGTGACGCTAGGACTGCCCTGTGCAGGGATAAGGGCTGGACTCCATGGCCCTTGCGGGTCCCTCCCAACCCAGGATACTCCCTAATTGTGGGACTGCGGTAAGGGCAAACGGCACCTTGAGCAAAGCGAGACGGGGCGTGGACGAAGAGCCAGCAAGGCTTTGGGAAGGGGCGGGCAGCGGAATAGGGCAGCCGGGAGCCCGGGTACCAGGGAGGCGGGAAAGGGAGCAGGGAGAGGAGGCGGGAAGGGGAGGGGGAGCAGGCGCAGGACGCGGCGGGCGATGCCGCGGGTGCAGCTTCCGCACGGGCCGCGCTGCTCCCTGGGGAGCCCCCCCTCTCTCCCGCTCCTCACCTTGGATACGGAGCACGTGCTCATGTCGCCCCGCGTCCGCCGGTACCGGAGAGGGAGA